>JAAVTS010001220.1:40046-54823 GCA_022845575.1 Baylisascaris ailuri
ATTATTATTATTATTATTATTATTATTATTATTATTATTATTATTATTATTATTTTCATTTTTATTATTATAATTATTTTTATTTTTGTGCTTTATTGAGAGAAAGATCTCTTGGATCCTACTGGCTGATGCGTATAAAAAATGCATGGAGCGGAGGTAGTGCATATACAGTGAGTTACATAGGTGAATATTTTGAAGGCCGATATTTGCTGTTGACCATGAAGCTTTCATTTTTTTTAGTGTTTTGAACTATCGGAGTCCTCATGGGAGACCAAAGAGGCCAAAACCTGCGAGTGGATTCACACCAGGTATGTTCTATTAAAATATGGCACAAGTGTTATATGATGAGATGGATAAATACTTATGTTGATATTAATACTGTCGTTATTCGAAAGTTTTTTCAATTTAGTAAAATTTCTTTAAATTGCCTACAATTGATTTGCATTTATTTCCACCACTGCCATTATTATCAATGATGAGAAAAACATAGGATTCTTAAAAGTTCTTTCATTAGAATATGATAAGCTTTCATTTGTTTATGCTTAAATACGCACATTCTATGAGTAGTATTTTTCTTTTTTTTTTGGATTTTTAATAAATCTTTCATAGAAGTATAGATATTTGTTTGTTGCTAATAGATCGTTGTTGATGTGTACGAATTCGTTGAATGAGCCATTCATTGATTTTGCAATTTTAGATTATCGATTGTGTTTTTTTTTATTTCTGAAATGTTAAGATGACTAGTATTTCGATACCTCAGATCGGATGAGTGCATATATAATACCCAATTTATTTAAATTAATTTATAAACACAATTGAGTTAGACATTTGTTTCGAAATTTTTTCTCATATTTGCCCAAACTTGTGAAGAATTTAATGGTTTTTTTGATTGATGCACAATCGCTTTGTATAGAGATGCCACCACTTCAAAAGCAGTTGATTTGTGTAAGCTTTATTTCAACATAATGCAGTTAATATGTTCAGAGGTATAATAGTATTCAGAATAGAGGGCAATAAAGTGACTCTTTTGCAATATTGCTTTCATCAACTGTTTTCAGCATTTAGATAGCTTGACTTGATTAATGCTTCCTCACCTTTAGGAATTTAGTCGATTTGCTAATGTTATTGAATGTCTTTATTGACCAATGTTTTAAAGGCGCTGATATGGTGGAAATATTCACCGAACTCGCAAAATCCAAAAAGATGGCCGAAATGTCATCGATAGGTACAGAACAGTCGACGTCGAATGCGATCGTTGATGAATATCGACGCACATTTTGTGGCCATAAGAAGCGATTGTTAGTGATTTACTATCGATTTCGTAGTATCATGTTGGATGAAAAGACCACTGTCGCAAATAAATGTAGCAGAAAATTAAATGACGAACCCTCTTTCACGCCAGGGAATGAATGGTAAGGGCATAGGCGAGGCGAGGCAAAGGCAAAGGCGAGGGCGAGGTTAAGGCTAAGGCAAGGCAAAGGCGAAAAGCGAAGACCAAGGCAGAGAGGCATGAGATGGAGAATTGAATACAGTTATCTGGAATGACAACAAGGGGAGGAAACATAGAATCCTCTCACAACAATGTGGGGATTCTATGTTTTCATTCCCATCATACCTCCAACGAAATATTCTTAGCTATTTCGTTGGAATTTTGTTGTGTCGTTCGCGAATTTATGCGACATCCACCTTAAACGTCGACTGTAAACTTTCCATAGTTCCATTTCACAAGTTATTGCAATTTACGCAATGTAAAGCAATAATACCTAGCTCTAATCTCCGGTGATCTAATTCGCTTCATGCCACATTATTTTTATATTATTCCGTAGATTTAGAACTTTTGTATATATAAAATTTTCATTTAATCGATTTGCTTTAGTGAATACATAAATTTTGATGTGAACTACAATGACCGAATTGATTAGAAGCAGTCATTTTATCAGGCAGCCTTTTGAAAGTTTGCTCAACTCATCAACTAAGAGATCATATTTGAGATTCACAATATAAGTCTCCTTTTATTCACCGAGATGTTGTAAACTCCCCCCCCCCNCAACGCTCCCCCCCTTTCTGCTTTATGTAATTTTCAATGTAGTCATTGCCCTTGAACAAAGATCCTGCTCCGTATATCTGTTTCTATTGGTATGTAGCAGTGTTCTTCAGGGAACTCATCGTTCTTAGAGGAATACACTGGCCCAAGCATGCTCAAAATAGGCTCTTCGATTATAACCCGCTCAAAAATATGGTAAAGTCTAGCGCTTCCGTTCGCTAGTGCAGCTTGGAAGTTACATGAGCGCCCTATCGCTCAGGAAGAACAGTCTAATAGACCAGGTTTTCGCTTTGAAATGTGCTATGATTTACCTGGCGGTGACGATCCATAGGTATATTAGGTTATATATTTTCAGTGAGACAGAAAGGAAAACTATTGAAACTCGTGCGCAATGCTTTCGAATGATGCAGGAAAACGATCGGCAATGTAAGGAGCATCTAGCTCTTGGTCAGTTTGAATTTGAGACATTTTCTTGGTGTTATCGTTGGTGATGAGGGTTTCTTATATTACCATAATCTGCTAACGTTTCTGTGGAACCTGAAATAGCACACCTCACTTTCTAAAGTTTGCCTAAACTCCTGAAGGGTTTTATTGGAGGTCTTAAGTAGTGAATGATATTATCATCAAAGGACCTGTCGTTTTGTTTTGTTGATGTGGAGTGGAATTCGACATTGCAAAATGAGATGAACTTATTAGGCTCATCATTTTTAATGCATTTTTATGTTATTCTTAAAAAGTCACATTACATAAACAATATCGATAAGTTCGAAACTTCTTTTTCCTTTCAAGATTGCAAGCGTTCTATGATATTCGTTATAGTTGTGCTATTGAGGTATACTAGGCTATCCAACTGATTTGTGCATTGTTGAGCAATTAAGGTTTATCTTTGGCATCAGATAAGTATCTCATTGATGGACTTTAGGTAAGACTTTTATTAGGCTATAGGGAACAGAAGATAAGATTATGTCCTTATAGAATGCGTCATGAAAATATTTATTCTAAAGAGCAAGTTTTATTCTTCGGCAATATCATAAATCATTCACAAAGAGATCTTTTGCCAAATCTGATAGTGGAATGGTTTGTACGCCTATGTATATCGGTTTATATCTATGCTTTCGAGTGTTGTTTTAAATAAATAAATAAATAAATAAGTATATATATATATAAGTTTAAATATACTAATAAAATTTAATAGTTGTGGCTAACCCTCTTGATTAAATACCTTCATTCGATCAGTTTATTGAGAGGTTATCGATTCTGAGATCCCTAAAGGCTTTAGTAATGTGAAGATTAAGTTCCACATTGCATTGATCTCTCCAATTTCTATGATATCTATGTTGCAACAAATAAGTTACCGCATAATTTAGCTTTGTTATATTGTTTTTGAGCATTCATGTGAAAGCAATGGATCAACCGTTAGGAGTAGAACTGCTGAAAACACACACCATGTCGATATCATTTTTGCTTCCACTACTTTATTTTCGTGTAGTTTTGCAGTGTATATTATGGTGAAGTGAGTATATCTATCTCATCTGCTCACCGATCAGACAGTTCCGGTACATGAATGATAGAAGTAAGTTATAGGATAGCTTAAAGCCTTTGCAGAATTCGCTGCAAACTCTGAATTTACCAGGTACCGGCAATCGACATGAATCGTTGTTAACGATCAAATCCGTGTGAAAACTATTGGTACTCGTCATTTCGTTATTTGGAAGTATCTGTGCAATCGATTGGTAACTCTATGCTATATTAACCCCTTAGCTGGCCTTCTCATTTACTTTTATTCTGCTGTCGCATTTTACCCTCTTAGTAATCGCAATGTTCTATAGAACGCACTTGCTTATTTCTTCATTGATTCTGAAGTACACTTCACAGGTGTCGAGAAGTACCGTGCGTTGATTCGTGCACACACACAAAGTACAAATCGCATTCCCATTTATGAGCCGATATGGGATCTAAAAGATAGTATCTATGCTATCACTGGTAAGTACTTCTCAAGAATCCTTTCGTTCTTCGCTTGCTATTCGCTTTTCAGTTGCCTTCTTCTTCACAACAAACTTTTTTGATGGCATATCCTCGCCAAATTCTCGAAACGTTTCTTTTCAACATTTGGTGATGACACATTACTACACAATAGCTACTTACTAGTTCAGAATAGATGTCCACACTCAAAGTATTGTTCTCCTAATTTTCTAAATTTGCTCTGCAAAATATGAGGAGGTGGGGAAGGGGGGCTTGTCAACAGTCGTGGAAAACTGAAATTCCTAAGGCGTAGTAGTGCGCAGGATGTACGATGCAAGGGAATAACAAATCTCGACTTCATTCGTGGCGACGAAATTGCGGCTCTGACAAAATCTTTCATTTACTTCGGTTATTTGGTAAGCTTGTGCAACGGAGAGATGCAACCTAAAATGAGAACTTTGCCCCCTTCCCTACCTTTGCATTCTCAAATAATTATGATAGGAGGTTGAGTCACGCTCCATCATTGCGACCTTTTTGTGACATTGTTTAGCGACTACGAACCCAAGGGTTCATATGTGTTAAGTACTATGACGTTTACGCTACAGCAATATTGCTGATTTATTTTATAATATTCACTGAAATTTTCTGACATCGGGAAAGAGAGAGTCATGGATGGGTACATCTAGCATGTTTGGTTAATAGGCAAAAGTTTGGATCAATTGCTGACTTAGCTGATGATTTTTATCGTTTGCATTGGTTTATGGATTGTATCGATCGATATGCTTTAATCCGCCGTCTTTATATCATGTTTGCTTAATGGAGAGTTGACTAAATTATAGCATTCAAATATTACGACAAGAACTTCAAAGACGTGGCTGCAGTGGTCGGAACGAAAAGTCCCATCATGGTTAAAGAGTTCTACGAGCGTTTCCGAGAACACATTGACAGGGTACCAGTTCTTTGATATTTTTTTCTTTTACTGTGCAGTTTTATAGCCGCAGTAACTGCAAATTATGGGGATATATTTCCGGCTGATTGCTGGTTGAAGCATGGTGGCTCGCTTTATTCTGCGATCGAAAGTTGCAGATCATCTGAGCGTTTTTTATAGTAATGCGCAAATGAAGGAGAGAAAAGGTGTGTTGGTTTTGATAAGAACCTGAGAGACTGTTTGGGAGGTCCTTTTGGGAATTCAATCGAAATTGAGAAGTGTGGACATCGTCGAAACCGATGTAGTTATGATGCATTAGATGTAACCATAAATTACTGTGAAAAGCTATATTTTTGTTTTTCAATGACTTTTAAACCTTCGTCTTTGTAAAATCCGTTTAAGATTTATTTTCTATAGATCTGAGTCAAATCGATCTCAGTTGCGTTAAAGCTGATCGTTCCTCACTTTCTCACTCATTTCAACGTGCCCCATCCACTGTGCCCCACACAAAAGAGTGCGCTCCATGGACTTTGCAAAAAGAGGGCCCTATTCGATGACTTATGCGCCAGATAATTAATAACGGAAGGAGATTGCTAAATTACTTGTAGGTGAGCAAGCAAGGCAAGGATCTGGTTGAGTGGAAGCTGGAAAGGCAGCGATTGAAGAAAAATGGCGTTGTCGAATCATCGAACACTAAACTCTTGCAACTGGAGTAAATATATCGTCTTTCATTGTGTTCAGATGATTGTTGAATTCTTATAAATATTGTCATAGAGTT
The DNA here is from genome assembly GCA_022845575.1 of Baylisascaris ailuri. Taxonomy (NCBI): domain Eukaryota; kingdom Metazoa; phylum Nematoda; class Chromadorea; order Rhabditida; family Ascarididae; genus Baylisascaris; species Baylisascaris ailuri. The sequence continues at coordinate 45,759 of JAAVTS010001220.1, forward strand.
TGCTGATTGATGCTCGTCTATCCGTATTGGCCATAATCCACCCAAATCCAACAAAATCTTTAAGAATAAGTCAGCCTTTGAAATTTTCAGTTGAAATCGAAGTATTGGGTTCATTATTGCTTAAGCTCCAATAATTCAGATAGTAACTTCCTTGTCAAAATCTTTTATATTTAGCATCAATTCTCACCTAATTCTCACTCGCTTCATTTGATAAAACCGGAAATATTCAAGTCTCTTGAACAGGCCTTTCCTGGTGAGGGTGGTCATTTTGTTTGTCGTCGAAGTTTTTCTAAATAATGTGATACTAATAAAAGTCGAGTTAAAACTTTTTAATCAATGTGATGGCAAAAATTCAATTGCAAGAATCAAATTGCATCATAATAATTGGCAAGAATTGAATTCATAAAACATTTTTCTATCTTTCTTCGAAATTTCTTTGAATCTTTATGTATTTTTATTGATAATCTCAACAATTCGATTTCTATTGTTCGTTGTTTTATAATTTCTATGGATGCGTTCAAGATCAATAGTAGCGATATTATTGTGTTGAATTTATTTGATCTCTTGCTTCTCGTTAGTTTATTCTTCTTTTTTTTTTTTTTTTAAATTCTACAATTAGAGATTCACTCATAGATTGCTTCATTTATTTGTATTTTCCCTTCAAATGAATTTATATGTGTTGTCCCGTGAAGAGCGAAAACAATGAAGTATCGGTTTAATTATTGCAGCGGTCATTTTTGTAAGTCGAGCAACTAGTCAAATTGCAGTAGCCAAGAACTGTAAACAGTGACAACGTCCTTTGGTATTTTCCTAGTTGTTGCGGTCCTTTCACATAAGGAAGGGGTTGTATTAGATGGGACCTTCCATATGCCATATGCCCAGAATAATGAACTTCTTTTCGTCCCGAACTTAGGGATTTTCCCACCGAAAGAATTGATGTAAATATGACTGTATTTCCCTTTAATCTCCGGGAAAACTTTTGGTAGCAAATACTTTCAAATGTTACTATGGCTTACAGAAATATCGACGTTAAAGAAAAATGAGTAATAAGATGTGACAATGGGACTTAGAAAAAAACTCAAATTTAAACAATAGAATGATTATAGGTGTAAGGGTACGGAGGCGTTATCATCAGTAGTATATGGAATGTGGACGGGAAACTGGAAAAGCCGGAGAACCACACCGATGGAGAGCGGGGGGGGGGGGAGGAGGAGAGAGCGGGGCTGGCACAATGTGCTCCTTTGTATTCCGCTCACCTGAACAAACAAGCCTCAAAAGCTTTTAGTGAAAAATGTGCTAAGTGATGCTTCAATTGATGCACCCGTCCCCATAAATACATTTCCGAAGACCTGTCCTTTTTGGAACTCATTCCTGTGGAAAAGCATATGGGACCAGGTGTACTCAGAGAGCAGGAGCCGATAACCCTCTGTGGATGCGGATATGTGAGGGTACAAGTGGTATAGGAAAAGGCGTTTGTAGGGCAGCACCACGGTCCCCAAACACAAGTCGAACAAGAAGCATAAAAATTGGCCAAAGCCCGACTTATACAGGTCCCAGCTATCACCTGGACCAGCTCAAGAGCACAAACAATGATATCTGTGACCAAAACGAGATTCAACTATAAAAGTAACTACGCACTGCAGTATTGCATCACAACTAGACATCCGAAGTCGGCTTTTCAGTGTATTCAAATTTTTCAGCGCCTTTAAATGCTTACAACTTTTCTTAAAGCTGACATGCTCAATGTGGAAAAAGTTTCGACGTAAATCATATCCACCAAGTTCCACGACTCTGGTTTCAGGTATTGCCCGCGACACCTTATTAAAGTTTTATGCATCATCCTATATCCAAAACATCGAGGTCAGATTTAGGTGGCGTGCTCTTTGTGGCCCAGATGGGTCTAAACCATGGCCATATGGAGATGAAGTATGAATTATGTGATGCAGATTCGGGCTTGCTTCAGACGAAGTCAGCATAATAAGAACGAGTGCAATTTGAGAATCCTTACGCCGCGTTCTCTATTTTCTGTCCTCTCTTCCCCTCACCCACTTACCTGACCACTACGGAGCGTACCGCTGAACGTTTGGTAGAAGGAGACAAGTGAACTGACAAGATCTGGAATTCTGGTTGTTAGGAGTGATCTTCCTCAGAGAATTGGCTTTTTTTAAGCAGATTTTTAAGCAGATTTTAAAGCAGTAATTGGTGGTATTGCGCTGCATTAGTGGTCCAATTTGAAATTCATATTTAAAACCCAGGCGAAAGACGCCACACGCATCATTGTAGCTTCGTGCATTCTTTGTCCATTCTGCTTAAAATATTTTAACTTTAATGCTGAAGCAGTTTGTTGACGTTGGGTTTGTTGTCGTGTTGGTTTTAGAGGTGTGGAAGTGGTTCGCAGGTGTTGATGAGTGCTTTTTGTGATGGCAGTGGGTGTAGGCAATGAATTGTAGCGAGGTTATCAAGTATCTTATGGGTGGTAGGAAAATTTAAAGTGATTTTTGTAACACTACCCCATTAATGTTCAATGTGAAAAGGTTTGATTAAGGAAATATGCTACCTGAATGCTTTTCGCTCAGTTTTTGTTTTGGGTGAACGCTGCAATTTTGTTCACGTTGAATGAGAATGCAATCTGACGCCAACGTTTTTCTATAGCTGTTTTTTTGTGCTTCATTAAGTGTACGATGGAACATCAATAATCGCTTTAAATAGGGTGATTTATGCTTGAAAAGATTTTCACCTTAGAATGGATGCAAATTGGCATCTGTGTGTCTTTGATGTGCTCTTGGATCAGTGTTTTGGTTTGTTCGTTCGTTATAATCGTCTTTCGCTTTCTTTAACTCACCTACTCTTTATAGCCACAGCATTTTTGTGAAAAATATGTTGTATTATTTTATGTGTTTGTGGTTGTTTTTTTTCTTAACTGTAAACAGCGATTGAGGATATGACGGGAATAAAGAAGTTTGGTTTTATTAGAAACGAGAATTGATTCACCTCACATTTTGATTTATTCCGGTTTTGCTTGATGTGTGCTTACATTATAGTATTTGTGAAGTTGAAATTGTGGCGTTGTTAACGTTGAATTGATGTAAACAGAAGTCTTGAGAATCTTGAATCGCGAAGTGGTATTGTGGTTATGTGTTGTTTTCGCTGTTAGCTTTTTGTTTCTAGTTGCATAAGTCACTCATGAAGGATGGACATACACCAAGGTGGCACTTCCTATCTGATAGAACAAATTGCAGCAACGCATAGTAAACTTGGCTTAGTCTTATTTTTATTAAAATTTTCGAGCGTTTTCATTCGTAATGATTATAAGTGACCAACTTCGACGGATTCATTCCTAGTTTTTTTTGCGATGCCTTTATGGATGTACAATTCCAGGAGAACTATGTCACATCGTAAATTCTCAGCTCCCAGGCATGGATCTATGGGGTTTACCCCGAAGAAGCGCTCCAAACGGCATAGGGGAAAGGTGAAGGCGTTCCCCAAGGATGATCCCACAAAGCCGATCCATTTGACTGCGTTTATGGGATTCAAGGCAAGCATGACACACATCGTTCGTGAGGCAAGTTTTTCATGCTTCTTAAATGAGTGATCTTGGCGTATATCTTCGTATGTGACATCAGCTTAGGACTATGACCTGAGATGGCGTGAGATTTGCGAAGGTTACTCTCACCGATGGAATCGCAGTGCTTGCTCCTTTCATCGCATCGATAAGGGTATGCGAGTAGATATCATGACCGTCATTAAAGGATCTACTGCAAAAAAGGATAAAAGAAATTAGTAGAAATAGGGTGGTGATTGATGTCTCAAGAAGCAAAACTATGTGTGGCAAATATTTTCACCTCTATTATATTTTTGCAAACGAACGAAGCAACGAGAGTAATTTTTGAAGGCACTCAAATGCGTTAAAGGCAGATATCGAATTTGATGGCAGCATTAGCCTTTGGTGGATGCGGGGAGTGAGTGTAACAACCAAGAGGGGGATAGAACAGATGTTGAAAACCTGAGATCTAAAACCATGAAGCCGTACAAGTAGTAGTTAAGGATGAAATCTCTATCAGTGGTCGCAACTGAAATTGAAGATGATTTCGATATACCCGGAAATCTTCGACAGCTTCTGATGCTACTCAATAGCTTGCAATGCTTCTGAGGTGTTTGCTAATACATGAGTTATTCACCACGACGAAAAGGACAACGCAGATGTTGTGATCGTTTTGGCGATCGCATTAGGAGCGGGGATTTGCTTGTTTCTACAGCAGGTTTAATGCGGTCATATCCTCGAGATGAGAGGGAAATTAAAGGGGGTGAGTTAGGGCATAGGAATGTTTAATGCGACCCAGTGGCGGCATACATAATGATGATATTTGGTGCCTGATTCCCTTGCTGACAAAGTTCCCTATTGACCTGAATGTAGTGTCGCCATTCTGAATGGGATCACAAAGATAGTCAGGATTAAGCTATATCAATTTTGAGGGGTTGTAGAACCATACTAGCCATCTTTACTGTTCTCGCAAAAGACAGAAGGTTGTGGATGGGGGGTGAACGAGAGGTGTGATTGTGACAGCCGAGCACGAACTTAGCTTTAATGAAGTGTGGCATATTGCTTGTAGCACTGGGCTTTCGCCATGACAGTCTGCAGATGTCATGCGTAACAGACCTTGTCGCTTTGTCCGCACCCACTTACCGCCTATTAAGAGAGGTATTCGTCCTCTAGAAAAGGGAAGCCGGATGGTTGTGACTTCTCTTAGGTATGATGGAAGGGAAGATTTTCTCTTGCACGTAGGACTTTCATATGAGGAGATGTCACCTGTGTCCAGGAAAAAGAGTGCAGGCCAAGGGCGGTTTGAAGGAAGCCCTGCTGGCGAAGAGAGTTTTGAGAGATGTGAAACCACCTGTGAGGAGTCATTGCGATTCCCAGAAGGGTGTGAAAGCTGTAACTGCTGCCTCGGGTACTTCCTTGTCCAGATCTTTTCCACGCAGCATTTTCTTTGCATTAGTTTGAGTGTTGGAAAATACCGGTGTTGATAATTCGCTTCCTGTTTATAGCTTATCATCGCCGTTGCCTCATCGTGTACACAGCGTAGCATTCCATGCGGTAGTTCTTTGATCCCCTCGTCGCAAATAGATTCGAAGTGGTAGAATTAGTGTTAGACTGCTTGTTTTAGACATGAATTTCAGTTTGTTTCAGGTCGATAAGCCAGGATCGAAAGTGAACAAGAAAGAGGTCGTAGAGGCAGTGACGATCCTCGAGACTCCGCCAATGGTAATTGTCGGAATCGTTGGCTATATCGACACACCGCGTGGTCCTCGTCAGTTCAAGACTGTATGGGCCGAACATCTTAGTGAAGATTGTCGGCGGCGTTTCTATAAGAACTGGTGAGCTTTTTTTACAGGCGAACCTTGCTCAGCGAATCTGTGCGATTCGAGTTTCATGCTTAGAGATGGAGATTTCGCAAGCTGAACGACTTCAAGAGATGCAAAGAAGCCGATTATATTATTTTCCCCTGAGTTAGCTTTGGCGGAAGTGTTTTCATTGAATATTCAAGAAGAAGAGTTGGTGGGTAGGGACGATTGTATGAGTTTTTGAAGTTTTGGTTTAAATTGTCGTCTCATTAGTCCACCATCAGGGACATGCTGTTAGTGGTTTGTTTTTATGTGCTCTTGTATGGTTTTATCTGATGATTTCTTCAGCGTTCCGCTCATGTGCACTGTCGCTCTCCTCTGCATGTCACTATGCATGAGTAGCCGATACTGCATAGCGACGGAGAGCCTTCCACTGTGATGTGCAGAGTGCATTACATGAAGGTAATTGGGTACAGCGTGCTCTACGATTCGCCCAATGTGGCGTCACGTAGTCACGCTCCTTGAATTCTCTTTCTGCAGGCATACCTCGAAGAAGAAGGCGTTCCAAAAACATGCGAAGAAGTGGCAGGATGAAGACGGCAGAAAGTCGATTGAGTCGGATCTCAACAAAATGAAGAAGTATTGCTCAAAGATTCGTGTCATTGCGCATACTCAGGTGCTTCTTATAGATCGCTCGCCGATGTAACATTGTTGATAAGTACAGCTAGCATGGGTGAGGGTTATCAGGAGATTTTAGTAGGTGCACTGTTCTTGCCTAATCAAGGTTGAGCTAAGGGAAGTATGCAACGCAAAAAGCAAGAGTGGATAGGGTTGGTGCTTATCTGAATGTTGTGATTACTTATACTTAGTCCGCATGCCGCCGTCCTCCTGATTATTCGTTCGTGTATTTTTCTTAACGCTATGTCTGTTTGGCGTAATCTTGTTCTTGGCGCATTCCACAACAACCAAAGTTTCGGGGAGGCGTAATTGCTTACAAGTTGCCAGTAAAAGCAACGTTAATAGATTAATAATTGTTGTCTCCTTCAAGTTAGCACTTTGGCTGAATGAAAACGTTGTGGCACATGAGTGAATGCTCAGAAAAGAGAGCACACCTGTCGGGGAAGTTTTGATAGCGATGGCATGCGTTTCAGATGAAGGTAATGAAACATCGTGAGAAGAAGGCTCACATCATGGAGATCCAAGTCAATGGAGGTACTGTGCCAGAAAAAGTCGATTGGGCAAAAGAACATCTGGAAAAGCAGGTCGGGTCATGTTATATATATTGCACGAGGCAGGCTGATCGTGGGCAGTATTTGAGAGTGGCATTAAACTTGTCGGTGACATTGCGAGGTGGTGGCATGAGCTACCGGCATTGCTTTCTATTTCGAGTGCTGAAAGCAGGTGCCAGGAATAGCGGCAACTTTTTCCAAGTTTTATGAGTCCGTTGTATCTGTTATCTCGAAAGGTCTTAAGTGATCGCTTTTACTCGCTTGCAGGTCACGGGTACTTTGTGTATAATTTCTAATAGAATATGCTGTTGCTCTGGCTGTAGTGGACGATGATAGAAAGACTGGATGCATAAACGGGAAGCTTTGTGACGATGCAAAACCAGTCAATTGCTGCCTTCCTTCTGAGTCCACGTTAGCTAAAGGGCATGAGAAAATGGGATTGTAACTGAATGTTTCGTCGTTAGTAGGTGATAATTAAGCAAGGAATTCTTACTGGGCATGGTTCAATTTTCGATGTTATCAGCAAGAGCTCACGGCAAGGATTAGGACTGTGCTTGGAGATTTGTGGTGCGGCGCAACTATTTAATGGGCTGAATGATTGTGCCGGTGCGCCTCGTGAAGGTAGTGGGAGTTTCGAGGAGTACTGCGATCACTGTAGGAAGCCTATAAAAAGGTTTTTTGGTGTAGATATACCAAGAGGAATATTTCAATGAAATAGGTGCCTTATTTTTTAGTGCAGGAAGACGGAGTTGGGAGTCGTTCTTCCCTGATTTTAAAGGGATATCATTTAAAGCACCTTAGTGAACTAAAACCCAGCTTTTTAGGTTTATAAAAGAAAACACATGCACCGTGCTCACTGGAGACTCGGATATTAAAAACCCTTCAGTTTTTCTGTCCATACTGAGGGGGTTTTGGATGTTTCGAATTTCGGAATGTCCGTTGACAGAGTTCGAAACACCTCGTTGTATTTATTGCTATACTAAAAGCACATTGAATACGGTTCCCTATCATTATGCTTTTAGGTACCGATAGATTCTGTGTTCGCACAAGATGAGATGATCGACTGCATTGGTGTGACGAAGGGCAAGGGATTCAAGGGAGTGACCAGCCGATGGCATACGAAGAAGTTGCCGAGGAAGACTCACAAGGGCCTTCGTAAGGTGCCGTTGCATCCTCTTGTTTCTTTTTACACCGGCCAAGTTGACCAATAACGAATCCGTGCCTTACGCCGCTATTTGGGATACTCAAGATATGAGGGCACCTTTAGAGTCAGTCCAGATATCAGGGATTTACCGTTTTTTTTCATTTCTTGATGACTCATGGAAATAGCTGTTCGAATTATTTGCACGTTTTTNCGTGCATAAGTTTGCCATTAGCATTAGCGGCGATGATGATCGAAAGTAGTGGATGGAGACCTCATGACGATGTGTCATTTCGTCTGAGCCGCTGAGAGTCTGATCTATGGCCAATTTTTAGCTAAGAGGATTTTAGGTTTTTAGCTTCTAGCTACCACCCTTTTTTAGCTCTTAGCTAAGAGGAAAAGAGGATCGTTGTGGTTTCCTTGGTTCCTCTTTTCTGAGGTGTGTTGGAAGATATATTAGCAGGGAATGTGTTGGAAAGTCGCGTCGTTTGCGTGAACCTTACATAGTAGGTGGTGTGACCTGGATGCGAATTACAGGCGGCCTGCATTGGAGCTTGGCATCCGTCAAGAGTCCAGTTCACACTAGCCAGGGCTGGTCAGAAGGGCTATCATCACAGGAGTGAGGTCAATAATAGGGTCTACAGATTGGGAATGTCATGCCTGTCCGAAGAGGGCAAAAGGAATGGAGGCCCCGAATACCGTATCACCGAGAAAAGCAATATTCCCATGGTTAGTTATTTCGGTCCCTTACGGTTTGCGTCGTGGAAAGGTGCCGGTCGGAGCTCGTGTAAATAGCGTAAGTGTTGGGCTTGTAAGGTGGACGGGAGCGTATGTCGATATGGGATCTAAGAGATCGTATCTATGCTACCAACGGTAAGTACTTCTCAGGAATTCTTTCCTTCTTTGCTTGCTGTTCTATTTTCAGTTCTCTTCTTCCTCACAAGAAATTTCTTTGATGGCAAATCGCATTCCAGTTTAACAACCAATATGGGATATAAAAGATCGTATTTATGCTACCACCGGTAAGTACTTCTCAAGAACCCTTTTCTTCTATACTTCCCGTTCTGTTTTCACTTTTCTGCTTCTTCACAGGGAACTTTTTTGATGGCAGATCGCGTTCACATTTATGAGTCGATATGGGATCTAAAACATCGTATCTTTGCTGCCACTGGTGAGCACTTCTCAAAAATTCTTTCCTTCTTTACTTGCTCTTCTCTTTTCAGTTCTCTGCTTCTTCACAAGAAACGTTTTTGATGGCAAATGGCATTCACATTTATGAGCCGATATGGGGTCAGAGTATCGTATCTTTGCTACCATCGGTAAGTACTTCTCAAGAATCGTTTCCTTCTTTA
>JAAVTS010001221.1:9008-43846 GCA_022845575.1 Baylisascaris ailuri
CCCCCCCCCCCTTGCGGGTTATGATCTCCCCACACCTTCGGGCCCAAAGCTGAAGATATAAATAGGCTATAGTCCTGCTTGCAAATCACGTGGGTTTTCTCGCTCGTATTAAACGAGCATCACTACGCCGGTGATATCCTTCATATGTCAGTACAGTCGCATAAAGTGATAGAGCAAAATGAGTGGACTTGGAAGAACATCAAGGATGCGATAGGTAATGGAAAGTGAAGAAGAGAAGGTGTAGACCTCTTTATCTTTATCTTCCCTTCTTTATCTTCACCCTATATCTTCCCATCGCAAAAATGTTAATGATGAGACTCTCAATACGATGAAAGAAGGATTAAAGCCAAAACGGAAAATCCATAAGAAATTCCTAAGGAGATGGCTTCATCCAGGATATTTCCGCTCAGTCAATGGCATATATTTACAGCTTGTTGAAATTTGATAAGCACTTTTTAAAAATAAAAAGTAAATGCATTCTATGCATTCTATGAAGCAAAATGCATTCTATCATTCATCAACTTCCATATACCTAAAGATCCGGAACGCAAAAATAGTCTTAGAACAATACTTTCTGATCTCTATCGATATAATTCGATATGGCAAAAAAACTATCAATGATGGCTTTCTCTGATTCATAAGCAAAGACTTTTATAAATCGGAAAGGCGAAAAATTTAGCAGAGATGATGGAGCCTTGCAAAGCGAGAGTAAGATGGAGACAGAAAAAAGTTTCATCTTCATCTACGAAGCAAATCAAAAATTTCACTCTTGTAAAAATTTTTATTAAGCAGACTAGCAATTAAAGAAATCCTCTATTTGTGCTCACTATATAAATTCATTTTTTGCAAAAGAAATTCAATAAAGGTGCCAGTCCGATCCGTTTACAGTCTCAAATTAGATTTGTGACGAGAAGCACGTACTCTAGCGTATGTCGATTCTGATGCTATGGGGGTAGAACTGTGAGATCAACTTTACTACTTAATTTTCCCATAAAAAAGGTTGCACTTCCTATTCAGGCAAGTAAAGCTCACTCAAAGTTACACTCAGCTGTGGAAAATTGCTGCAATGACAGCTTTTTTTATGTGTTATAGTTCACAAAAAAAAGCGGATAATATGCGTGGTACTTTCCGATCGTTCATATACACCTTTCAAATCGAGATACACTCTGTCAATCTACAGCAATTTACGGGCAACAAGCACGTACTCCAGCATATGTCGATTACGATGTTATAGGAGTAGAACTGTGATATCAGCTTTACTAGTGAATTTTCCCATAAAAAGGGCTGCAATTCCCATCCAGGTAGATAAAACTCAGTCAAAGTTATCCGAATTCGACTTGGGCCTACATACATATACACGTACGCATGTGTGTATGCGGTGTAAGTGAAAACTATATAAATAAGCGAAGCAACTCACTCACAAACCCAAGCATAACAGACTTGGTGAACTCATGAGGTCGTTTCATGTCGTGTTGAATTGTTGGAAATGCGTGATGACCACTAAATGCGAAGAGGAATGTTCCCAAACTTAATAGAGCACTAGATGGCTTGAAAGGTGGGTAATGTGCCTCAGGCAAACATGCCGACATATCGAAAGATACACCAAGTAATACAAGGGCAACCGCACTGATTGTGCACAGCATAGCAATTACAATTATTAGCCTGAAAACGAAGAATACTTAAGGAAAGTGTTACGGTGAATTGTTTCTAGGAAACGGTATCCTTAATCAGGGATGGGAAAAATCACTGCTATTGCAATGCTTTAATTTAGCATCTAAAGCGTTTCATCGATGCAAATAAACTTCCTTCGAAAGGACAATGGAGCAAACTTATCGCTCAACCAACACGCATGCTGTTTAAGGATGGATCATCTATGGAAATGCCGATATTTCGTCGAATTATAAACGATGATTGAAGCTATATCATAAAAAATACCTTCAATTACTGGTAATAACAAGTAAAAAATATATCAACAAAGAGGTATAAATCAGTCCATTTTATTTAAATAATTAGTATGGAAATTTCATTAAAAAAAATTCTGTTTCATAAATAGATCTTTTTCCAGATTTATAATCAGGTAAAAAAATATTACGAATGAATTTTTGAAAATTAAACTCCAATAAACGAACCAAAAATCAGCCGGAGATTTAAGATATGTGAGTGGCATAATAGCCAATGAGACGATACATAGGAGATAACAAAAACTTATTTGCACACCAAATATTGAAGCGAGTAAATGTTGAATAATACGTGACGATAGTAATATAAAGACAACCGCTGTACCGAATAAAGTTACATAAATTACTATAGAGGCCGCTATTCTGAAAATTTTTTCAATTCTCTCATAGAAATATTGACTTTATTCGTAAATTTTTTGCATCGGAATCAATTCAAAGTAGTCTTTAATAATTTCTTTCTAGTGGCGAATTATCGTCGCCGAATTAATCTGGGAAATGCTCGATATAAACTTACAAATGGGCAAAGACCATTCGACCGACTCTTAAAAAAAGAATCAAAGATCTTTCCTTCCCTCCCCTCACGTATGCGGAAGAATTGCGTAATGGAGAGCAAATGGATATTCTTTTCATATTGGGGACAGTTCCAATTTCAGTTCCATAAATGGGGCTACAATGGCGATCTATAGAATTGTTTTGCTTCTCTTCTCCAACAAGGGGCAAGGCAAAAACAGGGAGAGGGGAGGGGGGGGAGGAGGGGGGGGGGAAGGAAGCGCGTTGAAAATGGCTCCAAATAAGAGGAAATGTTATATCAGTACCGCAATCCGGCTCCATCTTGTCTGCAAATGAGCTTACGGTAATGATTCGTATTCCTCTCTGGATCTATGAGTACTTCAAAATGGTTGTGCAAAACAATTGTTTCATGGCTGGTATATGTGCGCTTCGAAAAGAAGTCAATACATTTTCGTTTATATCGATATGAAAATAAGCGAGGCATTAAGGTAGATCAAAAAGGATAGACGGATGTATACACGAACGTAGGTATGCAATATGTCAACACATTCTTCCTATGGGTAAAGAAATTTGAAAAAAAAAAACAACTTTGAATGGCGATATATTTGCATAAATGAATAACATCCATCACTATGCACCTGATCTATGCACCTTAGAGATTTTATCACTACTATAGAATAGAAGAGCAAGAAATAAACTGTAAAAAAAAAGAAGCAAAAACAAAAAAAATTGACCAATATATGTGAATCGACTGATAAAGAGAAGTGATAAAAAAAAAGTGATTACTTCATTCTAGGTCCCATACTGCGTAATGCAATCTCTGGATATGGCTTACGGCAATGTCGTCGATATTGAGGCCAACGTTCTCGCATAATCACCCAATTCTCACCAAGTAAATGTGCTGTATACGTGAAAAATATACAAATAACGAACATAAATGATAAACCCACAAATAGACCTGAAAATAGAGCATTAATATATGAGAAGAATTTTTGTAAAATATAAAGGATTCCCATATAGTATGGAGTTGATATTGCTTGATTTATATACTCGAAATGGTATGTTTTTAGTGTGCTTCACATGTGGATTCTGGATTGTGAAGCCGATCAACAAGAGAAAATGACTGCGGTAGAGCATCCAAGACTTTTTAACGGTGTCCGAAATGGCTGATAATCTCATCAGTAAACATGGGTATCCAGAAATTCGATAATAAGAATCCGGCAGATTTGGACCGTGTTAATGTGGTTATATGATCAGAGAACGTAGAGAATCGAGGTGAGGATCGAAGAACGTGTTGGTAATGAGCGTCTGCCGTGGTTCTGATGGTTGTTATGTTGACTTTTACTGTATTTACGGTAGCTATGGCACAACCATGATAAAGGACGGTATAGCCAGAGGAAAATCCATCGATGGATTCTACCATACTTTTGATAACCATCGCATTTCCGACATGCTTCAATGAAAAGGAACAACATTAGCGAAGATTTTCCGGAAACATCGCACGGATGAACGGAAACGGAAACTGCCAATAAACGGAAACAAAACACTGGAAATAATCGTTAATTCTGTAGTCAGCCTGAATTATCTGTGCATTCTTATCATAAAAAATTTCTGGCAATTTGTACTTAAATTTCAAAAAAAAAAATTCAGAAAGGAGTAGGGAAAGTAGTCCATATACTAAAAGAATATCTAATAACAATAAACGCAATTATACCGTTTTAATCAACGTACAATTACCCATTTGATTTAAATACAACTAATAAATATTAAAGGTTAAATTTTTTCTAATAAAGAATAATGCTTTTTACAGAAATATATAATGAGATTTGCATAGAAATTTATAGAAATAAACACCTAAATAGTGAATGCAATCGGAATAAATTTGCATATATTTTATTGCAAATTTCTAACCTGTACTTAAGAAGGCGACAGGCATTGCAACCACTCCTCCACCTACCATATCGGCAACGATGAAGAATGCCGTCACCACCCAACTTAATCCATGAAGTACTGTCGCTGTCATGTTCTAAAAATATATAAACTATAAATATGATAGTAGATATCTTCATTGTGCTCATATAAGGCAATAAACTGAACTAATACGTAAAATAAAGTGATCTGAATGGCAGTCATCGATCGATAATCGATATAATCACATATAACGCAATAAACTCAACTAATATGCAAACTAAAGAGATCTGAATGATAGTCATCGATCGATAATCGATACAATCGCAAATGTGAGCGCTCCCGAGTGAATTGCATCTTGAACTATATCATTCAGTCGCTCCATTTGCTTATTCAGCTGTTGAATGTCATACTGATTTACGCAATCAACATGCAGCGATGTATTTATTCAGCTAGCTAAATATTATTGCAATGATTGCTGCATATACCCGTTGAAATCAATCGATAATGCCATTTGTTGCAATCGGTTTAGATCATCGATTTGACAATATAAACCCATCAGTATTTGTGGTTCTCGATCACCATAACCGAAAACAATTGAAATAACAAAAAAAAAAAAAAAAAAAAACAGCAAACGTAGTTCAAAATACTCCTTGTGCCACGGATGCAATCCTCTGTATGACGATATTTCCGCTCTTAAATGCGGTTTTTGCAAACCACCATTTGAAAAGCGGATTATTGGTAAAGTTAAGCCTTCGCGTATATGTATGATCTATATCTCCGCCCATTAATTTCAACTCAGCAACTATTAAAAACTAAAATTAAAAAAATTTATTCGTTATAATATTTAAAATATTTTAGTCTACTTTATCAACCATAAAATTCAAATGGAAATAAATCTAAAGATGCAAAAAAAAGAAAAAATCAGCGAATGTTTTACAAGCAATCGATTTTAAGGAAGAACGTTTTTTTTTTCGTGGAAAATTTCTAAAATATTTAAATAAGAGACAAATGAGAATGCATTATTGAGCTTTTTTCAAAGACAAGAAATTTTTTTAATTCATGATTCAATGAATTAGTTTATCACGTGAGCGCAATGCAAAAGTGCAAAATCGTATTAATTCTCCCTCTCAAAACATGTTTTGGCACTTGTTTCATAAATGTATGAGCCGAACAACACATCAACGACCTCTAATGAGCAGGAAAGGAGGGTCGTATGATCGTCCGTACAAAAAAGAAAAAATAAATTTAAAAAAAAAAAAACAAGTAAAAGGTTGATACATCCGTAGAAATTGAGACAGGTAAAAGAAATTACTAACGCACTGTTGCCCAATTTCTTCATTCAACAAACATGTTGAGTGTCAAAGATTTTTCTATCTAGCTACTGCTTAATAGATCTAACTATATGGAGTGATCTTTCTGCGAAATGCCTTCGACATAATTTCATCGATTAAAATGATTCCCTATGCTATAATTTGTTACTCTTTAGAGAAATAAATTACCATTAATCATCGTCACCAACAAAACAAATAAATAAACAAATAAATAAATAAATAAATAAATAAATAAATAAATAAATAAATGTATGAATAAATAAATAAATAAATCAAATAGCGATGACCACTGGGCAATACTTATGTCATAAATAGCAATCTGAGGAAAATTCTTCTTAATTGATAGTTATAAAAATTTATGAGCTTAGCAAATACTTCAAATTCAGATTACCGATCATATTATCATAGATGAAAAAAGCTTCCCGCTGCTTTAAATTCGGAACGTCAGTCAACTCAGTAAAGGTAAATTTGGTGCGCCCGCTGCTCAAAGATCAGGCTACGAATGCAAGAATTTCTAAATGTCGTCTATAAACCATTAGCCGGTTTAACGAAATTGGGGGGTGGCAAATGAATTGGTTAAATCGGTTCGACCTGCCGAATTATATAAGGATTTTCAAAGAGATAAAAGACAAAAATTGAGGAAAGACGAAAGTTTATGGACTTTTATTCGCATTTGCTTGGTAAATTCATAGCACAATATTTGCAGAATCTAAATTTCAACTGTCAACACAATGAAATGAATAAGAGTCGAATATATCTCTTCAGCATTTCTTCGCCGAATGTGATGTTTTTGCTTTCAAAAAATATCAACAACACCGATAACAGATGGTTATTGAATTCAAATGCACCACCACAACAACTATGCGTGATAATTAAATAGGTATGATGATCGTCAAATTCAGAAGATGCAAGTCTTTTTATAATCAACTCTTGATTTAGAGATAAAACGAGTAGACAAACAGCCTGATATATACAACTTAAAGATCGCTATCGAACGAAAACTTACCTTATATTGCATTCAAATTAGGTAGAATATGCTTTATTTTTGCATATTCCACGTAGCTATCGAAAGAGCGCCTAAAAAAATTTAAGTAGAACCGCATGTGTGACATTTGCCAATCGTTTTTGACGAATAAAAATGCAATATTACATAAATTTTCACTGAAGAAAAAAAAAAACGAAGAAAACCATCGACTCGACAATACGGCATTAACATTCTATCACTGAAGTGAATGGATATTTGAAAGCATTTATAGATCAAACTGTGATGCAATTCGATCATCATTGCACCGCCTTCGATTTGGTTGATGTATTACAATTCGACGTATTGCAATGAGCTTTGCTAATGATCGACGCATTGCAACGATGAATGATGCAATAAAAATTTGTTGATGCAATGCAGAAAAAGTGCAGAATCGTCGAAACTAGTCATGTCAGCAACTATGGTAGTGTACATGTTTTTATGAATTGGCAAATTGTTCGAACCTCACCAATTAATAGCATTGTCGATGAAATATGCAACAAAATGCTAAAATTTGACAACACATTTCCTACATTCCATGCTTTCATTTAACTAACTTTTCGATTCCTTATGTCTATGAATTAAGGACATTTGGATAGTCGTTCAAATCACTCATTCAAGTAACGATACAACATTAATGCAACCTGATCAGTGATATCAGTGATAATCATAGATTAGACGGCGAGTGAACCTTTTATCATGTATGTGGCAATCGAATTCGTTAAGACATATTTATTTAAAAAAAATACTTTCTCTAACATCTATCGAATTATTTACCATTAGGGAATTCTATCACCGCTGAGCATATCTCAACTTATATTTATAAATTTGTATATTTACATCAAATTACTATATCACTTATATATTTGGGTATTGATATCCCCGCTAATAATACTCCCATTTCCCGATTTCATTTGACGGGTAAAACAATTCCCTCTCTAACTTGATGTCGCACAGCTCAATAAACACAAAAAAATATACGCCGAATTCGATATCGCAAACGGTCGACTAATCGTTTCTTAAATGAAAAGGTGAATTTAAGACAGGTAAGTGAGAGAGAGAGAGAGAGAGAGAGAGAGAGAGATACAAAGAAATGTCTATCTTCTCTTAAACGATTTCCTGCCTCCTCTCTCCTCATCACTAGCATGTCACTCGATCTATTCTTTATGTATTTCTATTTTACGCCCTTTTCGATCTTTCTCCTCCTATTCTTTATAAATAACACCGATTTTCATCACTTTTCATGAAAATATTCAAATTTTCTCCTATATTCTTTAAGAGTGTCATATTTTTTCTAGTTTTACTTTTCTATTAATATCGTTAAATAATCAAAAATTATCGAGTTAACTTATCGATCTCTATAAACGAATCGAATATACCTCATCGTAGCAATATTTATTCATCTATATATTGGTGAATCCGATAGTGGCACTGATAATTCGATAAGGTGATAAACAATTTATTTCACATTTATTATGAAATCATTTGAAGATGATTCATGAATATTATTGATCAAAGAATAGACACCTCAAAGAAGATGAATGATATTTGATCATTATTGACATACCTTTCTAATATATCACTTAATGGAATTTCAAACGTAAACATGATGACAGATCAAATTATTTGTACTTTATAAGATAATATTCAGGTAAATATATTACAGAATAATATTTTAAATTTAAATGATATTCATAGGTGATTATCGACTGTATATTATTATTTACATATTATATTATAAATTATATTCGATATTATTTAAAAAAAAATTCTTTAGAAGAAAACAATAAAAAAAACGAAACCGGTTAAAAGAATTCACTGAGAATGAGTAAACATTTTCAATATTTTCCCGTGATATTAACGCTCTTTTTTAATAGTATAAACCCTGTTCCTTTCGAAATTACAGCCTTTTTTTTAAAATAACCTCTTTTTCATTCTTCATGAAAATGATTTCGCAATATCAAAATTGATTGCGTAATTCATTGAATAAAAAATTATTCAATAAGACAACGCAATGAGGGAATTTAAAAATAGGGTGGATTGGGGGGAGGGATGAGAGGGAGGGGGTGCAAAACCTTGATTGTTCCGATATAATCAAATTAGGGTAGGGGAGATTGAAATGGTTGCCCGAATATCTGAAGACGTCATAGATACTCGCAAACGTTCTCAGACTCTCAAAATCGGCGAAGTTTCCTATCTGAAAGTAATTTAAGAATATTTCCTGGAGAATTCCATCACGATTCCCCTCCCCCTTCCTTCCTTTCTCTCCCCTCCCCACACTTTGCTTTGATTATAGTTTAATTTCAGATTTTCTTGATGACAACAGACAAGATACATTGCACAATTATGAATATTTCTCTCGTTTTACGAAATTTCTGCGCAAATATTTCTGCTTATAATATGAACTGTAATAGAAAAAAATTATTTGAAGATATGTCAAAAGCATAAGAACACGATTCGTCGGCGATTCTTTCAGCAATATGGAACCATAAACGATTGCAGAAAAAATATATGAGCGAACGGATGACTAATATAATCATTAAATATTAGCAAATAACTCGTTTCCGATAAACGAATCGCTTTGAAAATGAATTCAACAAATGAATTCCTTAGAAAAAAATTTAAAAAATTTTTGCCATTTCATTTTTTTCTCAAATTCTATAATTTTTATTCTCATCTTTCCATTAAATTCCCCCCCCCCCTCCCAAAAAAATTGTTTATTTTACCCAATTTATTTATTCCATCAATAGAATCGATCAAATAGTCTGCGCTGATCATTATTTAAATAGAAGAGAAATTTTAGATAAATAAATGAAAAAATTGCTTTTATTTGTCGAATACAATATTCGATTAATTTTGTAATGCTCATTAATGTGGATAATTTGTGATGTATTAAAAACTTGCTAGTTCACATTTTTACATAATAAATAATATCGTTAAATATTTGCGATTTATTTTTATTGTTTATTTACTGAATAGGAGAATCTTATGATCGAAAATCTGAGGAAGAAAAAACGCCGCTCCATCTTTCGGCTAAATACGACTCTTAATTCTTGCAAAAACAAAATGAAAAGAGTACGATATGCGCTTTTTAGATTCATAATTAGTACGATATGCGCTTTTTGGAATTCCATTTCTCAAATCCAATTGCTTTCATAAATTGCCAACAAATTGTAAATCGTTTGCAATAATTTATGCAAATTTCAATAAAACAAACTGATTATTGCAAATCTTTTACAAAAGATTAGTTTTATGCGTTTTTGCAAATTTGCATTTGCAAAGCGCATTACGATGAAATTATGCGTATGTGGATAAACTTATGTACGCATTCTATTTGTTTAGCCGATAAAGTCAATTCGGCAACTATTGAAGATGAAATATGGAATGTTGGGGGGATAGGGAGGATGGGAAGGGGTAGGAGCATGGGGAGAGCAACCCCGTCCAATCTACATCACGAAGTGTTCCTTTACTACAAGGATACTCAATTAGCTTTTAAAGCAGTAATGAGCATTTAAATGGACGTAAATTTTGCACGTTTTGCACAATTTACTATGCTCCAAAAGATGAGTAAAAACCGGACTTTTTGAAGAACTGTATTAGAGATGATCCAGCTAAAATAGGAATTTTTTATAGCACGAGTTATATTATTCGCTGATGATCTGCGTTACTGACTGGTACGATTAGCGGGAATATAAAAAATGCATTTCATTTCGAATCCACTGATACAACTGTCCACCTATTTGCATGTTTTACTTGCTGACCGCTTACGGAATACTCTTATATATGCAAATTTGCTTAATTTAATTACTGATTTATGTTTCGAGTAAAAGATTATATAAAAAAGGAAGTAGTTGTGACTTGGATGGAGTAAGCTGATCGCATTTCCTCAAAAATGTTCAGAATCTCTCTTTGAATCTATAGTATTATCGATGAATAGATAAATAAACGTACGCAAGTGTTTGTAATTGCTAATGATATGTTCGTGCAGTGAATATAATTTTTATGATAGTTCATAAAAAAATAAGCGGAAAAAAGGTGAAATTGAATAGATTGATGCAACAAATTGAAAACAAAACTTACCTCAGCAGTTGTCATGATATTTACATGGAATATTGTGCCATTAGGAGCGGAATATTTTTATAAATTTTTAAGAAATGAGAAAAAAAAACATGAACAATCCGCATTCCCTATGAGTAACCAAACCGTGCACCCCTATGTGAAGGTTCGCATATGAAGCTTCAATCTCATTGCTTTTAAAATATATGCAAGTTTTTAGTGACATAATAAATATGCTATAATTTCTAAAACTAATAGACGAACTTAGTGGATGTAGGTTGTGAAGAACATCAGAAAGTATGGATTATGCAAGCAGATTCCACAACTCTAACTTTAGTGATATCTAAGTTGAAACTATCGGATAGACCGATAGACATACACACAAATAAACACAAGAAATATCGCCATAATACGTCTTACAAGTATAAACTTTTAAAATCCTAAGAAAACGACATATATTTAAATTATGGTGAATAAAATAACCTCGCTAAAATAAAAAAAAAATTGAAATTAATTTTAAAAAACTCGTTATATCAACGTTTCAAAACAAGAAACCCATCAAAAAAATTTATGACTATAATAAAGCTATCAAAACATTAGCATAGCTAAAGCCTCCAACAATTTTACTTCGAAACATTTCGGTAAACAATTATATCTGTGATCCATCTTCTCTCTTCCATCAAAACCCTTAAAAGCTTGCATGATTTATAAATTGAAATATCCCTCAATTAAAAGAAAATATGATACATATTCATCTAGTAGGCAATGCGACTGAAGGCAAGGAATATTACAGCAAAAAAAAAAAAACAAAAAAAAAACAAAAAACAACAACAATAAAACATAAAGAATAAATAAGTAAAATATATTGCTTTTAAAAATAACGATTATATTCGAAAAAATACCATTCCATAAGTGCTAATATAAACGGGAAGTACTCTTTGTATAAAGTACAGCAATAATTGGCAACAAATAAAGCAATGAAGGTGAATGTGTGATTTGAACGACAATGAAGTGTGTTTATAAAAACAATTTCGAGAAGAACGCAACGCATCGAACAACGAATTGAATGAGCATCTCGTTTTGTGCAAACCGGAAATACAAAGCGAATACACCGTCATAGACAACACCACGACGAGAGAAAACGATGTTTTTCCCGGAAATAATAAAGCAACTATGGAAAAAAGTTGTATATATAGTAGCAACTTCAGATTAACAGTGAGATTGCTATCATATGAGCTTGAAATTAGTAAAGATTCTGATTGAAATATTCTAAGAAAATGGTCCCTCCACATTTATCTGATCATCACATACTAAGTTTTCCATTTTTTTTTTTTTAATATGGAGGAGATATTTTGAACTCTTCTATGGGATTTCAGATACCTATGCAGGCGCACATTCATGCATGCGCACACAAACACAAGTATACAAATGCACAACACAAACGTAACGACACACAACACAATACATGCGAACACGCACAATAATGTGCAGAATTGGACCCCGTGGACGGAGACTCTCATAGGGGGTCACCACTGTGTGACATGATGAATCACACTCTTGCGGGAACGTGGAGGCTCTTTACGCCCGCAAAGGCCTCGCGGTCCGAGGTCTTTTCACTTTCCCAAATCCCTCACGGAGGCGGAATCTTTGCAGAGGAGGACGTTTCCGTACGGGTTCTCGGGTGGACGTGTGGCCAGGAAATGCCTAGTTTTATAATGAAATCGCCCTCACATTGCTCATGCTATTGTGCTGCATTATTTTCACATGAAGCTACAATAGAAATACTTTTTGAAAAGTAGCGGTCCTGGCGTATCAATCGCAACTCGTTTGATATAAACTCAGTGGCAGTGCCTAAGATATGTAGTTGCGGCAGACGCAATTGAATGATTCTTTTGATATAGTGCCAATAAATTTCGAAAAATTAGTCACGAAGAAAGGGGTTCGTTTTCGGAGATGAGACTTGAGGAACTAAGTGCTCATATATCTCATGTTTAAATATTGCAAAAGCAATAAACTAAGGGAATGAGCAATATATATCTTTGACATATGTGTGCTAAGTGGTTAAATTCTTAAGCAAAAATTTTCCTAAGTTTTCGGCAAATTTAGATGCATTATTTCATATTTTGACACAATTTTATCTTCTTCAAGATTGCGCATTTGGTTTGAGAATTTTAGTCCGCGAATGAAGGTGTGCGCAAGTGCCAATAACCGTAACCTGTTTATAATAGAGTGGGTTTGTTTAATCGTTCATGTCAAACAACGAAATCGAGGATGCGGGTGGAATGCCGAGCTCTCAAAGATGGCAGCATGACATATTGCGTCATATTTCATGGCACCTGAAATATCTGCATTTCTTGACCGAACAATCAAATTTTACTCGGCAACCCTTTTCGTGCTAGCATCTCGCGCTTTGTCAGCGCCATCGGGATCCGTGAAGACCGGTTGTCTCTTCAGCACGAACGACAACGAAATTGACCGACAAATTCGCAACCACTTATTGATCAAACGTTGTCTTTGCTATCTCTTTTCATCGAGCAAGGAGAATCCGAGTACTTCAAGCTGCAGAATCTAGCATCAGGACGTGGCAATAGTCGTTACTCTTCACAGGAGTGTTTCGATCTCGGTGGATAAAATGCTACTCGTCTGTATTGTTTGCATTAGTGCTAATCAATTCGACCTTAAACTTTACCTACGTCTCATCGCAATGGAGGACAGCGCGACATAAGAATTTTCTGGAGCGATAGCGCAGGTTATAGTATAGTTTAGAAAATTTTTATGACAATAAAGTATAATATAACTCATAAAAAATTCCATTTCGGCATAGTGTATTACAGCGCAGTTTAGGAAATTTCCGCGCACCTTAAAATATAGTATAAAATAGCTGAAGAAACTCTCGAGGCTGTAAAGTTTAAAATAACATAACTTTGAAGATTTGAGAGGAAATGAAGAATACTAGGACGTCGTTGAGAATTCATGACTGATTGGCAAAAAGAGTTTACGATAATGATCAAACGTTGCTTCTTTTGTCGTTTGTTATTGTTCTTAACCCTTGGAATTTACACTGAGTTCCTTATTGCCTACTTAGACGACTATTTTTTCCACTGACGCGATCGTTTCTAGATCAGAAAACTAGAATTCAAATATGAAAGGAGGGGAGAGGGCAGCATACTGTGGAATTCCAAAATCCGAATATTTAGGCACAGATTTACATCGCAAACGTGCACACACCTTACGTAGGCATACTCGACAAACACTGCATATTCATGTAAACACTGCCTCTGCACAGCTTCAGGAAAGACTCTTGAACGATCTGTTTCGTTTTTTCTCAAAAAAAAAACAAATAAATAAATATACAAATAATAAAATATAAAATAAAAATCCATAAAGAGTCCAAATACTTTGAGCAAAATGAATATTCAAATCACGGAAATGATAATTCTAGAATAAACAATCAAAGATTACATATCTATTCATTTTTATTCCATCTCTCAGATATTAGAGATCGATGCGAATGCCCATTTGATAGATCGTATTGCCGATGTTGCATAGAGAATTCGTTCCACAAAGGGCGATTGATGTTTTCGTGACGATTTTATTCATAAAAAGCAAATTAACAATTTTTAATGGCAGTATATTACCAACTACCAACGAACGAGTGTAATAATTGAGATGGAACCAGTTTTCTGCCGTTAAATAGAGAGCATTGTTGTGATGTGCATCATTAACAATCCACTCATCAATTTGTTTTATGTTATTGTCTGCGTGTGTCTGTGTCTGTCGCAATGTCTGCCTTTGTTGTAGTTTCAACTCAGAAATCTATGACGGTGAATAATCAACGTACATAAGCGATACAGCACGATGATCTCCTAAAGGCTATTCCATTTTATACCACTCTTTGGTCAATATTTCGTCCAATGAGTGAAACCTGCAAGCCAAATTCCTCTAGCCATTTGACAAGTATAGTTAATCCAGAAGATGAATTTCACGTCCCATTCTCAATTTTAGCCAACTTTTTGAGTCATCAAATTTTTGTGCGGATATTCCAAGCGAAAGATATTTTTTCTTCACTTCTTTTTAAATGGTCAAATCGCCCGTCTCCAAGAATAAACTATTTTCTTGAGATCGTTTATGATTTCACAAACATGTCCCCTCCCCCAAATGGCTACGTTGTGCTTCTATTTCCCTCTTACTGTCATATGCAACTCCACCACGTGGTCAATGAAGGTAAAAGAGAAATGAGGTGTTTATCTACCTTCTGCAACCCATAGGTATATCTAGTACTTGACAGAGTTCTCTCTCTTTAAGAAAGAATATTCTATCAGTAGTAAACGATAGCAGACATTAAGCCTAAACAGCCTTCTATAAATAGACATCAAAGCTATTCGTTCATAACGTCTTCCCCAGAAATCACACGAAAACTATCCATTTCATTAATGTGTTAAAAATTCCTTTGAATAGGCTCAATCCTAATTCATCTAACAGGTAAAAATTGAAGTTTGAATCCAACGTATTGCCTTATTCGACAACTGTATTACCACATACAACTTTACTAAGTATAATCAAAAATTCTATTTTAATGAATATTGAATAAGGAAGTTAACAACTATGCGCACTTATTAATCCACAAAAGGTGGTTGTTTACTAACCGGAAACCGGAAGACCGGAAAAACCGGAAAAAACATACTAATTGCGAATTTAATAGCACAAAACCATTTTGTATAATTTATACTTTATAGCTTCTCTCTGAAGCAACGTTTAACGGAGACTAGTGCATCACAACTGATGAGAGACGTTGCGTAATGTTCAGCCGCGTGGTACGATGGGACTGTTGTATTAGAGAAGTTTTAAATGATGTGTAAACAGAGAGGTACAGCGAATTGACGAAGGAAAATCGGCAAAAAAAAAAAATTTACGGATCTGCCTTCGTTGAATTTTTCCAGCTACACTTTATGTCAGGTAAATAGCTAGCGCAGCAACAGGTTCCGCGTTATTTTTCTCATAATTTGTCACCGATTTTTGTTTGTTTAGCACTTGAAAGTGCTTTCTTTAAGTCGTTATTCCTTTGCAAACACAGTAAATACTAGTGACTAAGCAACGAATAATTCAAACTGTCTACTACAGAGTTGAACATTTATATATTTACTTGCAATGTTAACTGCAGTAGAAGGGCGATCTTTCAGAAAACTGCAAATTCAGATTCCCATCGCTAAAAATCACCAATTCCGTTTTCAGCATTCGATTTCATCCTGAACCAGTTACAAAGACTGATAACGCTGCGGTTTTCACTATAGCTGTCAGGAATGGAACTATGTTCGAGCCCTTTCTTGAAATACAGGAATTTCTGGGATAATATGAGTGGCATGACATGGTTACGCCTAGTACTGCAGGCCTCAACATGCAGGAACATCATAACGCGGTCTTGAATTACTTTTAGTTAGAAAGATCTTAAGAAGCTGGAAATCCCGAAATATCCTGAAAGAGAGGGTGTTGCTCTAGTAGACGACGCTCCGATTTAGCCTCGCATTGTTATCCGTTGGCTCATGATTGTCAAGTAGTTCTTAGACCCTGTTTGCGTAAACACTAAAATGAAACTGTCCTATCGGTGCATTGCATGTACTAACGCTTTCATCTTGCGATTTCAACTCTAGAAGGCAAACATTTCAGATGCGATATCAACTGAATGAAACTCATACTCTGATAAATTCACGATGAAAATGGAACATCAGAATCCTTATTATTTACGATTTCATCTGCTCATATCTTAAAATCTCATTGAAATCTTTCAACAATATTCATAGGATCACATCGAGGAGCGCAAAAGCGTATCCGGAATTGATGAGTTCTTTATAGAAGAAGCTAATGCTTTATTGTTGTTTTTTTTTTGCATATGACAAAAAGAATTCAAATTAGCAGCGGAAAACTTCAACATATTATTGTAGTTTATGCAGAAAAAAAAGAAGAGAGAAATGAATGAATAAACATAAGGGTGGAGAATGTAGTAGCAATAAAATTGACAATTAAGAGACAAAGTAATTTTAATTTTGAAGTTAAGTTTTCATGAAATTGATATACAATGAAGGGCATAAAAAAGAGGGGCAATATTGATTGTGTTACTTCGCTCCTTATATTACTTCAAGCTTCTTCTTGTCTGAAAGCAATAAAATTTTGAGTGTAAAACGAATAGAAAATTTGCAATACTTTTTTTTAAAATTAATAGTAGCTGATGATGAATAGCTCCAGGTAAAAACTGGAACATATTTGTAACGCTAGTCCATGAGATTGAAATTAAAAGGTCACCTGAAATGGTGGAGATGAGGCGGGAAAGGAACGTGGGAGGAGCAGGGAACATGGTAGGAAGAGGCAGCTAATAACAGGTTGAAAGTGGGAGGTCACCTGAAATGGAGGGACGAGGGGGGAGGAGAGAACTTGGGAGAAGCAGGGATCGTGGTAGGAAAGGATAACTAATAAAACATCGAAGTAAAACCATAATATTGTTCGCCTCACTAGGCCAGCTAAAGTGCCATAATAAGGGCTCGTGGGTAATTTCCCTATTTACCCGTGTTTCTCAATTTTTCCCACAAGTGCCAATAATCCTCTGACTCAGTTTATGCAGTTGACATTTAAAGGATCCTATATTAAAAAATTCTCTCCAACAGGTTAATAACAATTACTGCTTAGAACAAGAATTAAAGTTTTGAAAGAAGAAACGAACTCTTCCTTGAACGTTTTTTGCCCTTCTTTCCACTTCTACCTGAAAAGAATGCAGAATCGATTATGAAAATCACTTTAAAGAGAAAAAAATTGATCAGATATTTGCTCTACCGATCACTTTAACAAATGTATATTGCAAATTCTTTAAGCATACCTTGATCGTGTTCAATTAAAATAATTAATATCAGCGATAGGTAATAAATGATGTCATAACACAGATATATTACTGGTTTTTGCAATAGTTTTCGCATAAAATCGCCATTGTGCAATGTGCTAAAATTTTCATTTGGCACCATTCCAGTTAGGTAATTAGAATAAAAGTTAAGCGAAGAATACCTGTGTAGGTGGAAATGCAGAAAATTTGAATACGCCGAGGCAATGTGTTTATGTTTGGATTCTTCTCGTTCGACTTAAATTCAAACAACCAAAAAAATTTTTGAAGAGTTTTTAAAAATTCCATATTAAAAAATCTCCTTCATATTCTACTAGCTATTTAATTTGTAGAGATAAAATAAATCCAATAAGATGCAAATCATTATATGACTTACTCAAACTATAAATGAAAAAAACCCATATCCCGTCAAAAAAAAGTCTATTTAAGGCAAATTCCTAAAAAGAGAAATAAAATCCATGTATTTCCAATTTTCTTTTCTCTATCTATATCGTTGAGAAAGCACTATGCACCTAATGAATAACGTTTCTAATAGAGCAAATATTAACGTCATA
Organism: Baylisascaris ailuri; assembly: GCA_022845575.1. NCBI lineage: Eukaryota > Metazoa > Nematoda > Chromadorea > Rhabditida > Ascarididae > Baylisascaris > Baylisascaris ailuri. Next base: position 27,233 of record JAAVTS010001221.1, read on the forward strand.
TAAAAATGCGCCTGCAATACAATATAAATAATTATGATTTTTTTATACCTGTCGTTGAAGCATTTTTACATTTCGATGTTTTTTATTAGAATTTCTTGTAGCTCAAAGGATATTAAAAGTGATTTAACCAGGGAAAATCGATCATCACAGCATTTTAGCAAGGGTCTTTAAGCTTCTTAGAATGCAGCAAGCGGTCATTAAATTTCAAATGCTCCCAAGCAATACTTCATCGATGCAGCAACTCCATTACATGCTTATTTATGTAGCTGTTGCTTAAACCAGACGGCTGGAAATAACAAAACGATGGTAACGACCACTTGCATAATCACAAATATCTGGATCATTCATACGATCCATTTCACATAGCAGCGCAAATAAAACAATGTGGGCATAAGGGAGTTATAGTAATACATAAACGAAAGTGATGTAAAAGTATGGCACCATTACAAATACAGCTTTCGTATTTAAAGTTCGATTTAGAAACAACTATGCAGTAAGTGATGATTTGTTCGAATTGGAGTATAGTATCATAGATTTCAGGCTATAGTACCATAAAACTCAAAAAATTTTCAATCGTACTATGCATGTTATCAGTGCTATTTCCATATGAAATATCAACCACGCTTCGAATTTGGCTTCACTTTACAGCAATAACGACTTCCTCTTTATCTAGTCATACTTCAATACGACTGTATGCAACTATTTACAATAAAGGTATAGGTAAATCCGTCTGATTAGCTAACTCATACAAAAGCAACCTTTCCTATGTGGCTTTCTGTGTCTCCTCTTCTTTGATCCATTCTCTTCTGCTGCTTGTATTGACTCGTTTTGCCTTTAAAAATAATACTGTACATCAAAGACTCCCTTTTATTTTGCCATCATCGCAACTTCTTATACAATATCGTAAAAATTCTATTACTCAGCTCATTGATGAGCAAATATACCCAACGGTTTATCAACAATTAGCATTTTAAGAAATGCATTCTTGGCATTTCAAACATGCTCTACCCTTCGAGCATACTTCTGTAATCAATCTGTAGTTATAAAACGATCCACGCATTCTCCTTTCCTTTCATCCTAACAGAATGTGATGAGGTGAGTATATACTTCACCTCTTTAATTTAGATATTATTCGATTTGTTCATAAAGTTATAATCACCTTTTATATAGTCCCCATTAGGCTACAAGAAGATTGGAGGAGGGATTATAAACTGGTTTGATACAAAGGTCGCCATAAGTGAAGCATTCTTAGACACCTATCGTGACAGCTTACAGAAATAAATTTAATTTTGAGAACTTACAACTGCGTTCAAAACAGATGAAGCAGGGGGGATGAAGTCAAAAATTGCTTAGGGGTCAGTCGCTGGGTCGAAATAACCCGATAACGACCACTATATGAAAGCTACCTGTTGTTTAGATGCTAACATCAGAAGCAACATTGACGATAGCGATTGAAGTATAAAATAGAGAAAAAATACAAACGAGCAAACGATCAAAATCTTAGTAAAAGCTCACGCAGACTCGCTGTTTACCGCGTCAGAAGGAGTCGTAGCGGATGATTCAGACGATATACTAGCAGGTGTGGATGCCGCTTCAGCAGTTTTCAATTCAGAAGCAATCGCTCCCGATTGTTCCTCAAAAAGAATGCCCTTATTGAGTGGTGATCTATAGTGGATTCATGGAAAATCTTCAATTCTCCAATATATGGATTCGATTCAAATGCTGCATACAATCACTTCTAACAACGGTTGTCTACTCGTATGGCGAGCCGTTTATGTTTTACTCAGACGTAAATAAGGCACTGACATAGCTCGACATCAATACTTATAGACAGATGCACATCCACAAACATCAACAAATACAGCAGACATGGTGCACTACCGGCCTGATGCTCTTATATAAATGGTCAAGACGGTAATGACCTATTGATATAGGGCCCATATTGCAACATATCTGTTCTGAGTTCTCTGAGATACGTGTGCCCAAGAGGCCATCTCAATCTGCCTGCATTAGTACTTTAGTTGATGCGTTCAGTAGACTTCAACACATTTGATCGCAGACTGAAGTGTCCAGAACTTCATCCAGAATGTCAACGATTTAACGCACATGATGATGAAAACCTAATTTGCACTTGATTCGAGATCAGCATTTCTATATCTCAAATCAGACAGTCTGAAAATTAGCCTATATAATAGTGGGAATCTAAACTGAACATTTCAAAGCATAAATAAATTTACCGGAGTCACTGAAGCAGGCTGTTCAGGAATGGGAGCAGCAGCACCTGCAGGCAGTTCGGTTTCGCGAGCGGACGGCACTCCTCCTGGTGTTTCGGATTGCGGTGTCTCGCTAGGAACAGCTGTACCTACCGATGGAGTTGCGCTAGTGGATGTTTGGGTGGCTGAAATCGAAACACCTTCTGATGTTGCACTGACTGCAAGAGCTGTATTTTCCGCCTGAAGAGACTTCGCTGTCGTCACCGAACGTGATGTTTCATCGTATTCATCCCTCACCTGATGCTGCAATATACAAATCTCTTTGATTGTAGGTCATCGGGACTCGAATTTAGAAAGTACTCAATAAAACATATATAGATCCTCTTAACCGATCTCTACTGTCACAGAAAAGTGCTGAATCGGGTCCAGCAGAAAAAAAAACAACAAAAAAAAACGAACAAACAAATAAAACAAAAAAAAAATTACATCTTCAAAGATGGCCCCCATCAGCACAAACACTAATACTACTACACGCAAAGATTCAGCTAGAAAAACGAATGATTAGAGACGACATAAAGGATTCGAAAATATTCCTCCGACTATTCTGTCATATAGCTCTAATTGGACATCATTGCTCAAAATTAAAAGATTCGTTCATGGTGAAACCCATATGAACCACTCGATGGAGGGGGGAGGGGAAAGGGAGGGAGAGAATGCATTTAAAACACTTGACATTTTTCAGCGAAAGATGCATAATATACCTCTTGCTGTACCTATTCTGAGAAAATCAGCTCGGGAATTTTTCAACATTTCAGCGCAATGTTTGAAAGGAGCTGCTCCAGTATGGTTAATAAACCAATAACCATATGGCCTCAGTATGGTTGACAAACCAATAAAGACCTACCATATGGTTTCAGTATGGTTGATAAACCAAATACAGACCTACCATATGTCATTCCACAGGTAATTTTGACCGTTTTTAAGGAAACTTAGTCCTATAGTGGAGCGACTTGATAGTATCACGGCGCTCAGTAGTGTCAGAAATCGAGGTGCTCACGTTATTGTTAGACTTTAACTTCTTGGACTGTAATTTTTAGTGCGACAGCTTTAGGGGGATGACATATTGCGAGGTTGCACTTGTTCAAGTTTGGGACCATTTGATCGCTTAGAATTCTACTGTGACCACTTTACTGCACCCAGTGGATAATTCACCCTCTAGGATGAAGTAAGCAAGCAGAACCAAAACAAGAAGCTCGGAAACCAGAATGGGCTGAAAAAGAAATGGAAACTAGAACTCCGGGAAACACCCGAACTCCGGAACCAGGACTTTGGTGCAGTTCTAGAGTCCAGTACAGAAGAAAACATCTGGTAGCTCAATAAACTTCATTTCAAATCTTCGAATATATTCAATGTATATATAATTGAGAATGAGAGGAAGAGATCCTAAGTAAAAGCGAAGCCGACCTTAGTAACGTAGACATATGCCACAATAGCGAGGACAACTAGAAATAATATGGCAATAAGCGCCATTTTTTTCTTTTAACCGACCGACCGCTATAAGTAATCAGAAGCGAAATGAAATTCTGATATTTATGTGCCCATCAAAGAAAATATATAATCCAACTTAATTTGCATATTGTATCATTAGAAATTATGATGAATTGAAATTTACTAATTACCGGAAGAATATACGTTTGACCTACATGTATACGGTGTTTTATTATATACCGGAAGAATACTGTATCTTCGATTAATTCACATAAAAATTAATAATACATGCAACCAATATTATCAAGGTTGAAGAATTTATTGGCATATAGATGAAATGACATAAAACCTTATCTACGCTTATCTTACAAAATCCAGAATAATCTTGCAAATAATCCAGGGAGACATTCAGGCAATTATAAGTTACCTAAGACAAGAAATACAGATATCATAAATTTTTACGAATTACAACGAGTTTTATAATCATATCACCTATATTTATAGAAAAATTAAACAAAAATAAGCAAGAAAAAAAACGAAACGAAGGGAATGACATAGAAACGAATGGACAGCCGAGCACAATAAATCGCAAATGAATACAGTATAGCAAACCAATAAAACGCCATCGGCAATTAAGATCACATACGGACGTTAGATCGAAATATCGTGATCATAATTTAAACAATGGTAAGTGTTTGTCGAAGACGACTTCACCCAGCACAACATTCCAACCGGAAACTATACGATCCACAAATCGTCGATATATTGCACTGAAGTACGAGAAGACTTTCCACTCAAGTGAAAATTATGGCAGCAAAACAAGCAGGCAACTTTTGAAAGTACTCAGTGAAAAAAATTCTCGACATGAAATTTTTTTCGGTACAAATTTTGGCTTGCTGCCATAATTTTTTTCTTTTAGAAATTCAGCTCCACTCATAACACCGATTGCGTCGAATCGAATGTTCTTCCGACAAGTGTTCGTTTCATTCTTTGTCAAATATTCGCTTCTACATCATTCTCGAGATATCGACCGGAAGTTAGCCCAATCTTGACTTTCAAAACAACTTCCTAATAAGTTAGCGTCAATGGGCGAATCTCTCTTGTATCTTCTCAGCCTTACTGTTTAAGCTAGGAAAGTACTAGCCCCACGAATAATATATTTTCTTAAGGTGTAACACTATTAAATCACTTGAAATATCGAAATCATAAAAGTGGAATTCAACAAAAATAAATTCTTTTCTTTGAATCAAAATTGTTTACTTATTTAATCTTATTTCTTAGTAAAATTTTTCATACAGATATATATTTATTATACAACTTATAATATTGTCCTCAACGGCTTATTGGAAATAAATCAAGATAAAAATATACTTGATAAAGGTGTGAAAATTGGATGCAAACAACGTTATAGAGAGTAAATTCTTTTATTTATATTAATATGTACATAATTTTATATTCATACAAACGGTATCGTTGATGAATATTACAAATAATGATGCATTGATGATACACTTACTTTAAAATCATTTAATTAATCTATTCTATGCAGGTATTTTAAATTGCCAAATGAATGTAGTCATTGTANTTTCAAAAAAAAAGTTCAATATAATTGCTATAAGAAAATAGAAAACGACGTTAAAATTATTCACTAATTTATTTTCACTATTTTAGGCAAACGATATTAAAAGTGAATTTCCAATTAAACTTTTGCAGTTGAAAAAAATTGGTAAGTAATCAACCAATGGAGTGAGAAAACCTTCGGGAATTCATAAATTGGGCATTACTATCATCGAAACAACAATCAAGCATATTTCTTAGTTCCTTCAGACAGTGCATAATGGATTTAAAAAAAAAAAGAATACAAATGCTTAAAAATATAAAAAAATCAACAATAAACAGAAAATATTTCCTAAAATACCTCAAAGGAGTTTGGCGGACCATAGCGTAATTTATGGGGAATCATAGGCACAGCGTCCAGTCAGTAAGGAGCGAAGAAATAACGAAAACTTCCTGTCTATAAGAGGTGATGCCACAAATAGCATTCCACTGTATTACTTTGAAAGCACACATAAGACAGCCATATTACACAGTAAGGTAACAAGGTATAGCAGTAACCCTTATAATATATGCTATAGTATCTCAAATATTGGAAGAATTCTTTACATCTATGGATACAGTCATGCAAATTCGCTAATCCAACGACAAGCCATAAGATTATGAGAGTGGAGTCTGTTTCTTGGGCAACTTATTTATCGCTCATTAAAAAAACATCTAGGAAGAATTTACCGTCTGGTGAACCTTTAAGGCGCTAAGGAGAAGCTCTTTTTTTTTTGCAGCTGCATATTTTCATGGAATTGGAAAACTTTTGCTACGTCATTAGTGTGTATTAAGCGGCAATAATACTGATAGAATGACGTATAAATTAAATCGTTATATCAGTGCTTTTTTGCTGCACTTGTCTCGACGACGACGACGTCATAGCAATGTGGCACCTATCTAAATGATATGCTGGATGCTTCATATCAATATGACTCGTAATTGAGCAAATAGAAAGTATAGAATAGAATAGTGGCATCAACGAATGAATGAAAAAAACAATTTTTACAATATTTGAGCATTTTATGATTGTTGGCTTATCAGTGATAATACGAACAGTTGTTGATGGAAGCTTGTTGGTGCCTATGTTAAGTGGGATGAGAAATGAAGTGAATAGAGGTAGAAGGGGAAGGGAGCTGATTCATGCAAAGATAGGACAACTTTCTAGTGTTAGATTCAGCGAAAACACATTTCTTCTTGTCCTTCCATTCTCCCTTCCCTTCCCCTTCGATGAATAAAGAAAATACGGACTATACACACAGTGTCAAAGCATATTTCGTTTCACTGCAGACATTAGACGAGAATCTCTGAAGGATTTCCTAAGTCTTGAAGGACGTATGTCGATGATGGGACACAGCATCAGTTGAAATCAAGTGTGCTACCGAAGGAATGCCCTCTTCCCATCCCCTCCCCTCTCACCCAATTTTTGAATATGCCGAATTCTAATAAGATCTTATATTATTGTTCACCTCAGGCGGCACGTTCTGCATTCGCAACGACCCACTTACGCCATGAAGAGATGTTGCAAGCCTTCATCAAAGTGAAAACAAACTATAACTCAGTAAGGAATGAGGTGTTCCAAATGACTGGTTGTAAGGGATCATGACAGGAGGAAATATTGCCATGAGCAAGGATATTTTTATATTGACCGCAACAATTGATTTCATTCCCGACGATTTCGGAGTAGTCTTTCGAGAGGAATGGCTGTACGTAACATGGCGGTGTGAATGTAACCAATGCGAAATCGGTTATCGCCATATAGCATCCGATCACTGCACAAACGATTGTTATAACTGTAATATACATGCATTAATCTCTCTGCTCTTCGCTAATAATATTGTAAGCATTTTTATTATTTATTTATGTATCCATTTATTTATTTATTTATTTATTTATTTATTTATTTATTTATTTATTTATTTATTTATTTATTTATTCATTTGTTTATATAATGAAACTAATTCACCGGAAACAACGAATATTCCAATGACTTGTTATTTGGTAAACCAACGAATAGGTGAACGATCTCTTAATGACACTGCACAAATATACACGCTAATATTATCTATTTATTTATAAACAACGAATAAAAATCAATAGGTAAACCAACTGAATGACTCTTAACACCTAAACTAAAAGTCATTTGATGCTGACTAAGAAAAATGAGGAACGAACAGTTCTGTTTGCCTAGAGATGAAGGAAGATTCCCAAGGAAGATTCCTTCTAAGATATCTTAGAGAGTGAACTGAGAGAAGACTGAAGTAAGAAAAACTGAAAAGTATGGCCCTATGAAGGATTACCTCATGAGCGGAGGAAAGGATTGAAGGGAATTCGACTGAATCACATCTTAAAGAGCGAACAAAGCTCTCATAATTTTTCTATTAGTGGAACTGCTACTTCCACACCCCTCTCAACTTTGGGGAATTGACTGTCACTCGTTTGAAAAAGTCTGCAAAAGCTATACAAAATCAACAATTTTTTTTTTTTTTTTTTTTGATAAAATTGATCTCTAATGAACAAGTTTTCCCTAACTTTGCAATTGGAATAACGCTTCAGAAAATCAAATTACCGTAAAACTTGAAATTGAACCCCCTCATTGATAGTACATTCTTGCTTAAATGTGTTGAAATTTTTTCAGTGCAACTTTATCAAATATTGAAGGAAGGAAGGAAGGAATGTGCTGCTCTATATTAGTTTTTTAAAAAAAAGAAGTAGAAGAGGACAGAAGACCACGATAAAAGGACATAGATACAAAGCGAACACTATCGAAAAAGTCGCTTACTATTTATGACGATGGTCCACGCGATTTTCGTTTTAGGACTTCTTTCCCAAACTCTGAAAAAATACAACTTACCTTAACTAACATCTAAAAATAGGGTAAGGGAGTCATCAAAGATAACCTTCCCCGCGTGATGGAGTGGAAGTCATTTTGTTTTCATTTTTTAATGAATCATTTAATCCAGAAGAGGAAAAAATTATATACACATGTGCTTGTATGGACATCATACGTAAAACCACATCGTATAACTTGACATTACAAGCCCAAGGGCTTCTATAAATACCTATCTAATTCATTGCATACAACCCTATCCGAGAAATCAAAGAATTGAACACTACTATTGCAAGATGGGAAAATTTGATCAAGGATTGTTGATGAAAATCTAATACTACAACCAATAGATCAACCACCAATTAGAAGAAATGTAATAAAATGTTAAAAAGAAAGATATAATCGAGTAAAGTTTAATTGCAGATAGAAAAAGCAGAAACAACTTGCAATCTCTCTGTGATCTGCACTGCGTTGCATTGCATTGCATCGTACTGCCTATCTCTAGATTTGCAATCTTTTTCCAATTTGCGCTGCATTTCTTACCTGCCTATATATGGATATGAATATGATCTAACCACAATCTGCTTTGCAAATTTACAAAAAGAGGCATTAGAAATGAAATGAATTCAGAAAACAAAGTGGATGAAACGTGTAAGAACAAATTTCGAAAAACGTGTTTTTTTTTTTAATCATAAAGGTAGCCATCTGAAGGCTTTTCAATGGNGCTTTTTTTTTTTAATCATAAAAGTAGCCATCTGAAGGCTTTTCAATGGAATTTTTCCAATTTTTTAAATCCCCAATTCCCTATAGTTTACCTAATTTTTCCATAGAAAAAGACATTCTATACAATGTATACACCACTGGGACAGGTATATCATTTCTTAGCAAGCTTCATTTATGCGCTTAATCGAAACATCACTTTAAAAAAATAACTCACTCCTTAATGCTTGGTATTTTCCAATCTTTGATTTGTTCGTCGAAGACTGCCGCAGTCAACCAAAGATTACACAACGTTGGTAATGTAATGCATGACAAGGGAATTGTTGTACTCCCGAAAAGATTCATAACAGGTGTGAAATCAGGAATCGTTAACGCAACGAATAACACCACCAGTAGAGCAATTGTACGAATGATAACGCGTTTCAGGCAAAAAACTGCAATATTTCGATGAGTGCACATTAAGCGTTAAAAATAGAGCAAATATTTGGTTTTACCTGCACAGGTATGGCATGTTCGTTTTTTTTTTTTTCAATTATACAACGCTCTAAACATAAAATAGCCACTGCATCACTCTGCCTAAAGCCTGTATATCTCCTTCTCTTCGTCCATTCATATATCTATTTTTATGGGTCGGATTGTGTCGATCCCGTATGTCTGAATACGTATGTGTGCATGTTTGTCTGTCTGATGAACCACTAAACCTATAAAAATTTGATTTCAAGTAACCAGTTTGATTACCTCTTACATCATTCATGCAGCAAAAATGTGCAGAAAAGCGTAAAGCCTTTCCACCTTTCATCCTCTTTCAATTTGCAATTCAGTGAGTTATTTATAGAATTTAAATTACACTTCGCAACCTATAGACAATTTTACTCATTGATATATGAATTCGTAAAATATTGCAAAAAATATATGTATGAAATTATGAATGAATTTGTCTGCAATACATCATATGCCATTACTCGATAATCGTTATAGTATTGTATCTGTATTTGAATACAGCAAAATATTTAGTAGTTGTGCATAGTCATTGATGAATTCGTTTCGAGAATTAAACCTGAATGAATTATAGTTCATACCTCGAAATTAATACATAATAGAAAATAATGTATCTTCCATCATACCGAGAGATAAGCGTCCCCTTAAATGACTCAAAATTCTGCATGAAGTTTCATTTCAATATCTACTATATATGTATTTATCTATTTCTTATATAATAACTAAAAAATTTGTTGGAACTAAGAAAATTATATTGCTTTCTACAAATTGAAAAAAAAAAATCAGAGATCAGCGGCAACAAACCATGTGGGACATGAAAGATATTTTCGATTTGTTGATTAATCGGGTTTATCATAATCAACAAAGCCAATAAGCAATGTAGAGCGATTGCAAGATCAGCTGTATATCGAATCCATGGTATTTGTACCGAATCGATCACCGAACTACTCATACTCCCACCGTATGCAACGTATGCGATAATTGATAGTGGCATATATAGCAGTGCAACGCCTAAATTATTTTCTATTGTATATTCAAATTGGCGAGAATATTCGATTGATTTGAGCAATTGCAATTATCAGCTAGCATGAAGTGTGTTTAATATTTTCACTTCTCTCCATCGATGGCTAACTTTCTCATCCCTTTTCCTCCCTCTTACTCTCCATGAATTAATCGTGAAATTTCCATTCATAAATGGCCAACCCTCCCAGTACGACTTCATGTCATACATTGAAGATTGCTAATATTCTCCTATTTTTTAGAGGGATTGTGCGACAACATGGTGTATGTCATCTTAAGATGATGCATTAGACGTTAATGAAAGTAATTAAATAACCTAATGCATTTGCTGATAATCTTATCTTCAAAATCTACCTAAAAATCTCAAAATAATTACAGATTTATTAAACAGCAATCCATTTTTTCTCACTTTTTCATTTCCTAAATCCTTAAATAAAATTAATGAACAAATCATCTTGGCAAAAACTGAAAACACAAAATTTTACAAGATATTGAAAGGTATCGGTTATTCTGACTGCAACATGAACTGCACTCTACGGAAGACTCATTTAGCATCTAAATGGATCTTTAGTAATAAAATAGTGATAAAGCACTTACAGATAAATCCAACGGTGACCGACTTTGAGAAATCGTTCGGATTATACATATCGTGTTGAATTGTTGGAAAAACGTGGTGACCACTGAAAGCGAATTGAAACGTACCCAAACTGAGTAACGCTTTTAGAAAGCTTATTTCTGGATATTCGACCTCTTTTACGCATGCGTTTAGATCAAGACCCACGCCTGCCAATATCAATCCGACTGCCACCAATGTACATCCCATTGCGATTACAGTTATTAGCCTGAAATCACAATTTTCATTTGTTTCAAATCATCGAAGTTTCAATAAATATTAAATGTACTAAAAACCGATAATTCTAGCATTACAAATTTCTAGTATTATAAGTTTTCATCTCTCATTTTTTGATTTTCTAAACCTTTAAAAAAATTTGCTAAATTTTTCTTTAGAATTTAAAGTGGGAGAACGAAATAGAAATTAAAATAATACGATAAGCGGTGATGTGATACGGTAAGCACAGCGCTTTCATATTGTAAAAGTAATCCTCCTAAGTTGTAAAAATCGTATTTGCCAACGACTAGTGGTTGAAAAATTCGTGTAAAGAAAGCAAAAGTTCCTCCTCCCCCATTGTTTTATACTTAAATACCGCTATAATTGGATATTTTTGCTGAAATCATTGCACATATTTAATGATGATGCATCAGCACGGAATTGGAATTAAAATTAACTAATCGATACGAATACCAAATTAAAACGCTATCAATTTTTTTTTTTTAAATTCAAATAGAGCTCATTTCACTGATATATAGATAGATATTAGCGTGATAAACAATAAACAAACCAAAAATCAGCTGGTGATTTGAGATAGGTGAATGGAAGGATAAAAATGGCGACAATTATAATCATGTAGCATAGATTAATATTGCCACCAAATGATACGATAAAATTTCGGAAAACTCGTGATGAAAGAATTATATAGACAACCGATGTACCAAATTGTGTAAAATATACAGATATATAAGCGACAATTCTAAAAAAAAAACTTTTTTTCTCAATTTTTTATAAATATTTCAAATTTTAAGTAAAATAATTGAACTGCAACGGAAAATTTCTCTTGCGATTGAAAAATGTAAAAAAAAAATTTCCTTCCGCTTCTAATAAATGCAATGAGAATATGAAATTGAAAAATCACTTATAAAGTAAGCCATTCACGATATAATAATGTGAGAAGCGTAGGTTGCAAGACATTACTGAAAAATGACAAAATGGACAATTTGGCCATAAATGATAAATACCCAATGAGAGGCCAATCATTGCACTATAGGTCATAAATTTGGCCATAAATCATTGCACTTTAAGGACATCTGGCAATTTATCAAAGAAAAAAATGCAAATCGAAACACCATGTTATTTTCATCGCTTTAGTGAATATTTTTAAACGCAGCTCCATAAAAAGGATAAGTCAAGCGAGCAAGAGAATTTTCAAGCACTACTAATGTCATAAAAAAGAGGTACCTCATTTTAGTGCCCATACTTCGCAAAGCCATTTCCGGATACGGTTTACGGCAATGTGTTTGATAAATAGGCCATCGCTCTTGCATAATCACCCAATTTTTGCCGAGTTGATAGCCTGTTATCGTAAAGAAGAAACATATCAGCAGCATAAATATGATTCCAAGCGGAAGACCTGAAATCGTACCATGAATGAAATCAACATTAAACAGGAGACGACTAAAATGCTCCTAGAGACGAATATTTTCGCAGATTTGATAAATTAAAGGAATTTTAAAGGGCTTATAAGTTTACTGCTCTTTCGGAGATATGAAACAAGGGGAAAATTCAGGAAATATTAGAGTTTGGTAATGCTGTTTATATATAACTATAGCGCCCCATCATGTTAAGCACACCGTAATAAAATTGGTTACGGTATTGATTCGTCGATAACGGTATTGATTCGTAAATACGAGATACATACCTGTGTTTATAAATGCGACAGGCATCGCAACAACACCACCTCCAACAAGATCGGCAATGAGGAAGATTGCCGTTACAGGCCAACCAAGACCACGTGGTACTTGCGCTGTCGACAAACGTTTACGTAATGGTTCTAGTATCATTAGAAGGCTCTAAATAAATATTGTCTTAAACAGATTGTTGCCTTATCTTCAATAAAAGACCCAAGATTATAGAAGCCTCATAAGTGATCTAGTGTAGACAACTAGAGTGAAATTTTGTTGATGGTTATTGCATAGAAAAATATGCTTAATAGAGTAATAAGTTTGTGGAAATCATTTTATCCTTGTAAGTAATAGTCTTGAATCCAGTAGTCGGCTCAACGAACTCGTATCCCAAAGCTGACTGATCATTGAACTTTTATAAATATGGATCTCTGGTTTCATAAATTTTCTTGTTCCTCTTCTTCTTGCTGCTTTTCCATTGCTTTTATTATTCATCAACATTCACTCCCTCATTCATGAACTTTCAAATGAACAAGTAAACACTCTTTCTATGTCATTGTATACCACTTTATTATTTGGGTACCAAATTCTTTGCCGTGATAACCATATAATAAGCACCATTGTGTGGGTACTTTAATGTTTTCCCATGCAACAAACACCATTGTGTTCGTACTAATTCTTTAATGTTTTCCAATGTAATAAACACCATTGTGTTGGTACTAAATTCTTTAATGTTTTCCAATGTAATAAACACCATTGTGTTGGTACTAAATTCTTTAATGTTTTCCAATGTAATAAACACCATTGTGTTGGTACTAAATTCTTTAATGTTTTCCAATGTAATAAACACCATTGTGTTGGTACTAAATTCTTTAATGTTTTCCAATGTAATAAACACCATTGTGTTGGTACTAAATTCTTTAATGTTTTCCAATGTAATAAACACCATTGTGTTGGTACTAAATTCTTTAATGTTTTCCAATGTAATAAACACCATTGTGTTGGTACTAAATTCTTTAATGTTTTCCAATGTAATAAACACCATTGTGTTGGTACTAAATTCTTTAATGTGGTACCCACATAATAAACATCATTCATACAAATAAATACAAATGCTCTCTACTAGTGCAATATTTTTGCATTGGACATCATAAAGGATCAATTTGTTTCTTTGAATAATCAAGAACATTGCAACTGTATTGTGATCCTTACCCATGAAACGTTAAGAAGAAACGAAATAGAAGAGTGAAAGGAAAGAAATATTATTGCAGATGATATGCGAATTTTTTATTTGTAGATCCTATATAGATAAAATATACTTACAGATCTTTTTGAATCGATTGATTTGCGGCCACTACCAACGGTATCGATGCTTAATCTGCCATCGGTAATTGTCGTGAGTGATTCACAATTCGCATCGAAACTCACCGCCGAATGACGAGGTAAATCCACATTGGGAATTTTATTCTCATTTCCGCTTCCCGCATTACCATCCATTTTGTGATTGATCGTTCTTTCACAATTTATGAAAGCTGTATAACTAAAAAAATCGAAGTAGAATTTCATATTTCTTTTCGAGATAACTAGGCATGACAGTATTGCTCGCTGGGAAATATCGTTGGATTATTCTTGCTATTGAACATTTTCTGCGGCGGAAATGTCATATCTATACCTACGAGTCTGATAAATTTATAACCTTCTTCGATTAGTTAAGCTAATTTCAGCACCCACCCCCTCCCCCTCCCTCCCCAGCAATAATTTGCAATTGGATAATAATCTAGCAATATTGTGAGTTTCCATTTTTTTTTTTTATAATCAAGCAAAAAGAAATGATCCGCAAGAAAACTCGAGAAAAAATTCGTTTGAAAATTGCAAAAATTTTCAGCGCTTATGACTTTTTCTACTCTGTTAAACGATTCGTTTATGGGTCATAATTTAAGATCATTGAGATGAGACGATTCTTAATAAATGCTTCGCTAAATACTTCAATTTCACCATGTAGAAAACTATTTTTCACAATTCGACGATCAGTGAAGAGCAAATATCGATCAAATTAGATCGATCGGACTCAAATATTTGATCGAATTTGATCATTTCTCATTAATTCCCATCGTCACCAATCAGTTAATTACCATATGAATATCCTTATAAATTCAAGCAATGATTGGAGGTGAAATAATTCGAAAATGTTATCCACTATCAATTCAGCATTTTGGTTCAATGATAGTTTCGAAATTAAAGGTGCTTGATAACCTTCATATTACTATGAATTTTTGTTGATTTATTTTTTTGTATTTACTTGCAAGCCTGAAATTTACTCTTAATTAAGCGTTACTTTAAAGGTTGAATTAGGAGAAAAGGTGTTTAATTAGAAATCTATAAAGTTTTTCACACCAATTTGTATTAATTGAATGGTGTTCGATGTAATTTCAATGCGCCTAAAATCAGTAACAAAATATAGGGTACAGAATTTGAAGAAAGGATGATAGAAACCCTTATAGCTGACACAACTACAGAAACAATATAAAAGCTAAGATAGAGCCAACGAGTTGCCCATATGTAACATCGTTCAGTTGATGAACTAAATCAGCGTCTTGCACAATTGGTAGTATGACAGTTACTTATGATTATGGTGGTTAAAATATTCACCAAGAGGAGGTAGGCGGTATTCATCTCGTAGTTTTCTTTTTTCTTTCATTTATGTTTACTCACGTGCATAAGAGCATCATAAAGCGATCATATAGCATGCTTCACTTATGAGTTAACATCACACAAATTTTCATCATGAACATTGATCAATGCCCTTTCGAATGACAACCGACTGGCATCAATACCCTTTCGAATGACAACCGACTGGCTTTTATAGATAGAAATATTGAACAACTATTTGATTTGATCGATTTGATCATATCATCTAATCACCTCCAAAAAATTATTGCTAGGTGGCAATTATCGTGCACGAGGAGAGTGAATGAATTCACGTGAACCATTTCAAATATTGAGTTCGTAAACTCTCATAATCAGTAAAGAATAGAGCTACTCACATTGATAAGGACATATTAATGCACTCTAGAAAGCGCATGTTCGTTTTGTAAAGAAATTGGGGAGAAATAATAATCCCTCGATTACCTAATAGGATGAAAAGTGATCCTTATCAGATGTGTTAAGATATAGATTATCTATAGAAACGTTTAGCTTCAATTATTTCAAAAATTATTCTCACTCATAGTATACAGCATTAGACCACACAAAATTGGAGGCTTAGCAACCGGAACAGCAAAATGGTTGCTTGCTTTATTGCTGTTTTTCTATAAACAGGTGAACTAAGTTTTCCCAAAATCTATCCCCTTCCCATATTTCCCCCTCTTGAACCATCTTAACGAACCAAACCTCTCTGTCGCCGAAATTATTGTTGCAAAAATGGAGATATTCACATACACAAGTTTTCGTCTCTCATCGCTTAAAACCAAAATGCCTAGACTTCTTAGATTCGAGACGCATTGAAGATGTTGCTGTAAGCAGTACATCCAATGTCGGTCACATCTAAAAGAAACGCAACCTAAAACCTCTAAATGAACCATAACAAATTACCATCACCTATAATAGCGCAAATATTCAAAATCATTTGTGAATACCAATCAACCAACTTCATTGGAATTAATCTTACAGGTAAATGAGCCATTATTAGAATTTTGTATTATTTTCTGGGTTTTTTTTCGGGGGGGGGGGGGG
>JAAVTS010001221.1:43909-54810 GCA_022845575.1 Baylisascaris ailuri
GGGGGGATACTTGCTACTTCTTCAAATTTTTTGAATTCATCTTATTATAAATATTTCTAGAGTAATTCTTCAAATCTTTTTACTTATACTTGGCAAATCTCTGGTTTCTTTGCTTTACTCATCTTATTATATAAAAATTATTTCTAAGTATTATGAAAATATAAAAATAGTCTATGGAATTTTTATGCACTCAGCAAATTTCATAAGCACATGATTACATTGATATCAATAATAAAACATAATTTACAATCGGCAATTAAATTAGCTTCTAACCTTATCAGCAAGGCCTTTAAACGTGGTTTTTTTTGTAGTTATTTCAATGTATTGCTTATCAATTGCGTAGCGCTGTTGCTAGATTATCCATTTTAATGTGCATACATTCCGTTGACTAGAAAGAAATAAACATAAAAATTGGCATCATATAATTGCCAAATTGATAATCGATAGTATGCTATCATCCAATAAAAAAAATTATCGCATTGATAAGAAAATATTTTTTCGGAAATAAAATTTTTATCACAAGATAAACGGTGTGACAAACTTTATAGAGCAAAAAAAAAAATTCTTCGCTCAATTATTTTGCAATAATTCGACGCTATTTTTGCAGATAAACGACTATATAAATGTGCTCAAATATTAGACAAAAAATGGCGAAATTATGTTGAGATATCAGAGGCAATAAAATATTTTTCTTATTGATTTAAAACGTGGGACTTAGAAAGTCTGCTTGAATTGTTGCAATGAAATTAATGCCCTGTTGCTAAAGAAAAAATGGTTTATTATAAATATTCCCTCGTCGGCTCCCCCTCACCTAATCGTCACTGAGAGCGCTCGCTTTCGATCCTCTGAATTGTGCATTAGTAGTTTTCACTTTGCGAAGTGCAATTCTACGTTAGTGTTTACATTTCATTTCTTACCACAATGTTGATGCCTTCTTTTGCAGCTTAAAGTAGAATAATCGCATTAAGGTAAAAGTGCTCCAAAAAGAGCAAATACGTCAGATTTGTTCAATATTTTCATTGTATTTGATCACAAAGGACTTTTTTGATCTATGCTTTATGCAATATTCAACTCTTCTACTTAATGGGAGTTTGAAGTAGGAAATCAAGTAGGAAAATTTTATTCAAAATTGAACAGATGAAAATATTATGAAAATATAGCTCCACTTAACTTTTGTAAAATGATATCTTTTATTCTAAAATAATGTCTTAAAACATCGATAGCACGACAATCGTTATGGAATTTCCCCATAAATTTGCAAAAGGAAAGAGAGGAAGAGAGCTCAAAGTGAACTTTTTTTTTAGGTTGCAATCTACCTAATCATTCGGGCAACATATATGAGATCCACGTATTTTAAAGTAATAACCATTAAAAATTTACTATTTGGTGCTTTATGATTTTCTAATGATCAATATCGAATAAATTTTGATTGCTGGTCATCTTATGTGGTCTCATAATGTTGCATTCACTCATATACGCAGAAATGGTCAGCTGAAAATATCACCTTTGCAGGTAAAGACTAATTAATGAGAGTAGCACTCGAAATATGACTGACTTAGTTTTCTTAAGTTGGTGGAGAAATACAACAAAACAATGGGAAGGTATCTATGAAAGCTTTTATGATAAGAGCGAAATTATGCACTTTCTCTAACATATCATATCTCTTTAAGTCAATAAATATCACCATCATAATAGCTCAAAAATACAGATTAAGCTCGTTTATTCATTGCTTAAAATACCTAAAATATTTAAAAACAAATTGCCCGGTGTCTCGAAAAGCAGCACTAAAATTATAGATTTTTATACTGCAATATCAGAAACTGCAATATGGCGGGTGTCTTTCAAATCGCATCACTGCATAAGCTATACCTCGGATCCCTTAAATACACTACACTAGTGAATGGTTTTTGGATGAATAAAGTGAGTATCCCTTTCCCAAACGTTTCAAAATACCTTCTGAAATATTTACAAAAAAGAAAAACCTTTAAGTGTTCACAATAACGATGCAGAGAAGATGAAATTGCCCATAGGTAATTCGGTATTGCCGCAGTCCCTATGACTTTAATGAGTCGAATGCATTCCTCTGAGCTGCCTTCAGCGATCCGGTTACTCTGTAATAAAAATTTAGCAGTGATTATTACATCAGTTCCCAGAAAAAGTAACAAAATCCAAGAATAGGGAGGATAACGCCAAGACTTTTATGCAAGAGTTGTTGACTTTGAAATTACTTTCATTTCCTTTCTTTCATTTTCTAACAATGAGATGAATTTCGATCGACTATACGCCAAAAACTTTAACCACTGTGATGCCAAGTTGATATGTTCGAATCGGTAATTAGGAGCCAAAATATGAATACGCTCAGCTATCTCACTAATTTTCTCGCCTTTGCCCACCTTCCTATTCATTTAATTCCATGTTTTGCACATATGAGGCTCTAAACCACTACAGCTTATAATTCTTTGGCTTCTTTTCTCTTTCATAAGTTCAATTCTGATTTCAAAAACAGTCATTTTTTTGTTTACATAGATGAAGATATAGAATATCCTTCTATAGTATTCACCATATTTTGCATGCTTATTGTTGAATTTAAAAAATCATGTGGATTATACTTTTTAGCTTTAAATTATATTCTCCATTATGTATATAAAAGTAGCCGATTTTGTGTTGCAATAAAGCCGTAGTGTACCGCTCATCACTCGAATGAATATAGCTCCAGCTTATATTCGTTTCGTGGATTGATGAAGCGGCAATGTATACTGCAAATTGCAGACATGAAACTGCAATAAAAACTTGAACGCATATTGGATTATCATATCCATTCCCTTTAACATGATTAGCTGAGGATTGAAATATTCGTAAAATTTTACTATTTATGCGCTTATAAAACGGCATATTCGTCATGCTACAGTAATTTAAAAGAAACACTATCATCTCTTAATTAGCGTTAATTCAACAAAATTCGTTGCTATTTTGCTTAAATAAGATTGAAATAAGTATGGTATTGCTTTGTGATGCCGTTTTCAGCCTATATTTATCAATGTTTTACCTATAAATCGATGGTTTTTGATCGTTTTTTTTTTTAGAGCCAACAAGCTGTCAACAGCACATTATGAAATCCTACGCAGAAACAAATACACTCAAAACAATCTTAAAAACAAGCAGCAATAAAAAACACGAATAGGACAACAAATTTTATTCGTCAAATTTATTTTCAATACCTAGAAGGCGAAATATCTCGTTTATTGAACCTATCGCCAAACTGTAACAATTCGGGCTATGGCTTCACCTATAGTCCTGATGGAATACTTCAACGGATGTCTCATTAGGGCTTTAGAAGTTGCAAAAAAAAAAAAAAAATTTGGAAAAATAAGCTCGCAATGACGAATTGCAGCCCAAAAATGCTCATTTTTTCAAGCGTAACGGTCGAATATGATACATTAGAAGCCTTCTTCCCCGAGTATTTTTTTCTTTCTGTCGTTCTGCTTCAATTTGGCAATGACACTTTAAGTCTACGGTTTTTATCAGCAGTGCTATCAGCCATTGCGACACCATCAAAACGAGAAAAACATCACAATCATGACTCGTGTCACCCACCTTCAACCTTTCTATTTCTATCCCCCCCCCCTCCTCCTCCCCTCACCACCTCACCCCCTTGAAGAAATCAGCAAGAATTAAGCAGTTGGAGCTAGAAAGTGAGCAAGATGCAAACAGCGGCAATTTCAGAAACTAGCAGCAAAACCCATTAAGAAATTAAATTCATTTCATCCGTTTCAGTTAAAGCAATCGATTAATAAGAAAAGTCACTAACGCATAGCTTCAAATTGAATCATTTTCAGTAATCTTTACTTATCAACTTTCAAAAAAAAAAGAAAATCTTCTCCAAAACATCGATTAATGAATATGGTTATGTTAATACTAAATACCCAAAATACCAAAATACCAAACGATCATTACTGAGTGCTATGTAAATTTTTCACATCGAAAATAATATAATCTATGGCTAACACTTCATATGATATTTAGCAGTTCAGTGGGAACGATTTGCTCATTGCTAAAATATCCCCTTTCATTATCCCTCATCGTCCCTCAAAATATCCATTTCCAGCTTCTAAAATATCAACTAAAATATGGAAATAGCGAATTACTTAACAACTTAAAAGAAAAAAAATGCTAATTTCATATATCTATAGCATGCTCATATATGAAAATTTAGGAAATTGTTGAATAACACCATAAGCATCTCCATGAAAAGCATTCCACGCAAATATAATCCGATCACCTTAAGGAGTTTTCTCATCTATTCCCATAAAAAATGATCCGAAAGAAAGAAAAACAAGAATTGAATTGATCGATATTTTTTCCTCAAAACAGTAGAATAGAATGAGTCTGGCATTTATGATTTAGTCGTCCGATGATACTATGATCTTTACAATATTAAATGAGTGTTTCAACACTTATTCTAACTCTTTATAGCTTTTTTCATTTAGTTAATATAAGCCTTTGTTCAACTCTAACAGCATATCACTCCTCCATTTCAAAGCTTTAAACGCCTTATGTCAACTCCATCACTTTCTCAAATTTATTACGCAAAAACACTCCATCAAAATGTGAGACCGTTCTCATAGTATCTTAGTCCTAATCATTTGTGCAATGCTGTGCCATTCGAACCTTATATCCTTAAATTCAACAATACCTTCACAATAAAGCCCATTTGTTTCCTGCTAATTTCTTAAAGTGCTCAAGCCTCTGAAACAGCTATCAACTAAAGATACTCTTTGACCAAAATATTGTTCAACGTTGAAAATTGCAACAAAGATTTTCGCAAAAATTTTGCAAAATTTGCAAAAACGCAACGAACGTTTTGCAAAAAAAAAAAAAAAAATAAAAAAATTAAAAAAAAATTGGAAGTTGGAGTTTATCAAAATAGAAAGTGCAAGAATTATTCAAACTTTAGAAAAAAAAAAGTTTATCGATACACAAACAATAAATAAAATAATGTTCTATTCGTATCATATTGCATAGTAAACGCAAACATTAAGTAACCACAACATTTTCGTATTACCTCGTAGTATTCGAAATAAAACCCTCGATGCAATACGTTCCTTGCTTCCGCTTCCTGCGCTCCTCCCCTTCCCCCTCACCTTCACCTCCCTTGAAATAAAGTTATGCAAATTTAAGCTTTCCACAGCTCCATGAATGATGATCGACAAATGGGAGATACTTGAGAGGATGATAAAAATCGTTGTTTTAACGCAACAACTATTCATAATTTTACAAATATAATATAATATAATATAATATAATATAATATAAACATAATGAGAATTGAATAACAAATAATAAAAATGANCATAATGAGAATTGAATAACAAATAATAAAAATGATTATATAATTCACTGATCAGTGATTTTATCAATGTTTTATCATTGACTCTGAAATTTGCATAATTGATAACATCATCTTATTTTCCAACGTTCTTCTAATAACCATTAAAATATTCAATGAAACCTCAGAAATAAACCCTCTAGATGAATGCTTACCATCCTTATGCAATATTCAGTTTAATCTTTATATTACATTTATTACGATATATCTTTCATAAACTTCAATAAAGCAACTATTAAAGTAACTAATAAAGCTATTATAAAATACCCGCATAATGTATCATAATTATACAAGAGACTCACAACGACTTCGTAGTGAATAGATCGTTATAGCAGATTTTAAAGGAGGTTGATCCCCCCTTGTGGGGTTGCTTGCCTCGTATTCTAACACGCTGTTATGTTAGGATTTACTGCATTTGTAAACAGCGTATTCTTCCTATATTTCTAACTCTGTAACGTGTTGCCTAAATGTAATTGAATTCACTTCCACCTCTCACTTCCTCCCGCCCCCATAAAGCCAAACTCTGCCTCACCTGTGAGTTAAAAAACACTGTCAAGGTTATACTGAAATAACATCCAACAAAACAATGTGCTGGCTTGTACTTCTCAAAATTTAATGAGGAGGTGTTATAGATTTGGGAACGATATAGTTGAGTGCAAAACGTTGGCGGAAATGACCGTGGCGGACATCTGGACATCTTTCGATGCGATCCTAAAGCAGTAGTGCTACGGGTAGCGTTATAATAACACACATCGTGTTATAAAATAAGAAGCTGGAGAACTGGCGACGATATGTCTGCACTGACCATTCGGAAGTAGCAGATTGGAGATTAAAGGAGTGTACACGTCTTGCTACGCTTATTAAGCATCATTTGTGTCCTTTGATTTTTACTGGCCTGCTGGAGCAGTTGATGGTCTTTCACCTGTAAAAAAACATTGTTTATGAATGAATTATTTCATCCCTATATTTTTTTGTTTTCAGAAAATGACCAATATTTGTATGAATTCGGAAAACAAACGCAAAGTCTTTAATACAATAAGTCTTTCTTACAATTTTTTTATAATATAATTTTCAAATAACGTAATAAAAAAGTTTTAAAAAAGGCTTTAAAAAAACATGACATCGGATATCTCATAAATCTATTCAAATTACTAAATAAAAATTCCCTTTTTCAAAACTTCATGAATGAGCTCAATTATTGCATAATCGTATCGAATAATTAGCAGAAGTGCAATGGAAAATTGTGCAAATAACGAACGACCGGAGGTCATCCATATGTAGACAATTAGTTTCCGGTCCAAACTTGTATCGCAACAATGGGAGAGATACAGCATGTGACGAGTAGGTGGCCAACATGGGTGGCCAATATTCACAATACAAATTAAGGTTGATAATTACTATTACTATTATACTATATTATTAGTAGTAATTTTATCGTAAACAATTTACCTTATTACGCTCCCTATCGTCGTCCTTTAGTTGCGATTGATATAGGACAATTCTATAGGTGCCAATAATAGCATTACGGGCACCCTTTGGCGCTGCCTCTTTCATCATTTCTTCATCAATACCGTATTCTCGCAATGCATGCCAGACGTTGCGAGCCACTGAATTACTGTCTAATTCCTCCTCATTCGGTACGGTACTACACTGCACGTATGATCTCGGGAACTTGCTTTCACGCAACCAATAAGTCTTCTGCAATAATCTTTTGAGCGCCGCTTCAATTAAATGGGGCTTTTAATTTTGCAACATTTTCACAACCGAATCGCACCAATAATCGAATCAAATTTTAAAAAAAACATGCGGGAGAGGGGATGAGGGTAGGGGATGGGGAAATTTCTGAAAAACACTAAGAAAAAGCTTCATGGGTGAAGGCGTTTCTTGGGTTTCAATGATATACGAAAGTTCTCGAATTGCTCTATAGCATGGGAATAGATGCTAACTTATAGCGCACCATGAAATAAAGCCAAAGGGTTTCTTTCGCTAAGCATTCTCCTAATCGCTTTCATCCTTCAACGATGAGATTCTGGAGGTGTTTCTTGGCGGCTATATTCAAGACGTTTGACGATTTATTTGATTCTTCACTACACTATCAAACTTTATATCTCTAAATTCGAATTTAAATACTGATAGATGCGATAATTAGCACAATGCTAAATTTGATCAACAGAAGGAATTGCAACAATGAGATATCTTTATAGGCCAAAAAAACGTTAATCCACTCGAAATGGATTGCGTTGCAATGTGCACTATAAGTGGCTCCTATAAATCATTTGAATCGCAAAATGTGCCTATTGAAACAACTGAAATTGAACAAGTAAAAAGAGAGCATTTTGAAATAGCTTTCAAATTGACCAATAAAACATATTCGCAATGCTTTTGTTTTCTCATCGATTTAATAACAACGATTCGTATGATATAAAATTTCGAGGAACACCCAACTAGTATTATTGTTAAATTCATTACTATTAAGTACAATTATGAGAACATTTGAAAGTTAAGAATGGATCGTTTAAAAATTGAAGATGATTAACTTAAGCTAGATGAATTAAGTGAAAAGGTTTAACAAAGCTTAAGCTAAACGAATTTAACAATAAGCGATGAGAGCATAACAAAAATATTTTTAAAAAATGAATAAAATCTATAATGAAATAATAAGAATAGTTATAAATTGAAAACTTAAAGGAAAACCATTTAATAGAATTTATTTTAGACTCTTTTTGTGATGGCCGAAACCTGAATAATTTATTGCATTTGAATTGTTTAGAAGAAAAAATCAATATACCTGTGCAAAAATTAAACTGAAATTATAAAATAATAAATCAACTATCCAGCTATATAATAAATAACAATAATTAAAAGCACCTTTACATCGAGGATGGCCAATCGTCTATTGGGATCCATCTCGAGCATTCTACTGATTAAATGTTGTGCAAATGTGCTCAAATAATCCGGCATATTGTATAACCCTTTGAGGATATTTTGAGTAAGATCACTCACTGTTTCACCTCGAAATGGTGTCACTCCAACAAGCATAAAATAAAGCAATACACCCATTGCCCATATATCCACCATTGGGCCTGAAAATAGGTAAACGTTAGATAATTTTAGTGCCTTAAGTAATACTTAATTAATAAATAATAGCTAGTTACAACTTACAGTGAAGTTTCTTTCGTTTGGCTATATTATTATTGAAGAGAACAATTTTATGCTAATATTTCCATCAAATAAGATTAAATGAATATTTTATTAGTTTCGATGAATCTGGCCATTCAATACGTGTTCAAGCTTTGCATTTTCAGTCTGTATAATGTACTACCATACTTTCAGTTTCTTTTTTCGCTACTCAAATTGGTTCTGTAAGATTGAGTGGTGTATCAAAAATCGTAACACCTAAAAATTCTTTAAACTCATCACATATATAAAGCAATGGCATAATACCTGAGTAATCCTTATCCTGGAAGAGTTCTGGAGCTGCATATGGAGGTGAACCACAAAATGTTGATAGATTAGCCCCATTCTCGACTCGGCATGAGAATCCAAAATCGGCCAATTTCACCCAACCTGGATGTGAGAATATCACATTCTCAGCTTTTATATCGCGATGAACGATATCCTTCGAATGCTAAAATGCAAGAAGAACAAAACTCAGATCATTACGGATAACAAGTATAGCAATAATTTATAAGAGCGGTCAGAACGTTATGATATGATATGAACAAGAGTCATATAAACTTGAAAATAAAATAACCTATTGCTGGGCTCGTACCTACTAATAGCACAATGTTAATTTATTGCCAAAATTAGTGAAGGAAGAAGAAAAATGGTGGAAAAGAAACGTAAGAAATAGAATTCAAATTTTTACAAGCAAATTTTTTCATCATAAAGTTATATCGATTGTTCGCATAAAACTCAACCATAGAAATCAGCATCTACAAGTTTTTTACTCCGATTTGGCCAGTTATGATATGATCTGCTTACGTCGATTTTGACTGGATATGGCTACTCTTTTAACGATATCAAGGCCCATCAAAACAGAGTAGCAATAGCAAAATTGCGGCATTTATTAAATTACAAGTACATGGAAGGGGGAAAGGGGTAGGGGATAAGAAGTAACCAAATATGATCTGTAAAATAAAATGGCTTAAGTACCTTCGTTGCGTTCTTTTAAAGAATTCTTGATCGGTAAAGCAATTTGCATATATCATATATACCGTTTTGTAAATCTTATATAAACTTATTTCACAAATTCGTGTTGGTATAAAAAAATTATCGCTCTATATTACTCAAATTTAAGCGTTTTTAAAATATTGAAACTTAAAGCCAATATCTTCTCATTTTAAATAAATTCAACACAACACAACAAATTCAACGCAATCAAGATGTGTTAAAGCTAAGCACCTACCATATGCACAACAGCGGCAACAATCTGCGCAAAAAGTGGTTTCGCATCATCTTCGGTTAATTTGCCTCTTTCTTGTACGAATGCATATAATTCACCACCGCCCGCATATTCCATCACCAAAAATGTACGTGATATTGTTTCAACACACTGTAATTTAGGCAAATATTTGTGTCAAATATTGCGATATTTGTAGTATTATCATAATTATAGGTGAAACAAATAAAACAACTATTTCGACTCAAATACTGTTTTTCGTATATACCGGATGAGGTGACGATATTTCCGTTCAAAATTTTCCAGGCGTACGATAAGGTAAATCAGGTAAAAATTCCATTATCACAAATGACCGATATGTTGTTCCCTTTCCTTCAACTGTCAAGTAATCATTTCGAAAAGTGAACAGTAGTTGATGAACTATATTGTAGTATTTCTTTCCGCATTCTAAACGACAATGAGTCATCGAAAGCGTTGAATATTCGAATAATTGACGATAATATAATTTTTACATAAAAATTTATACGAAAAATTATGAAAATATGAAAAAAAAATTTGAGCAAAATTTATGAAAATATGAAAAAAAACCTCGAAAAGTCGAACAATATTTGGATGATGTAAATCTTCCATCGATTTAATTTCACGTGTTAGTAATCGTTGTGCTTTTTGATCCATTTTTGTCTTCTCCATTATTTTGACAGCAACTTTTTCTGAAATTTTAGCGCTACAATATTCATCATTCTCATCTTGAAACGATTCTATACCAGATACTCTCAACTTTCCAATAATATTTCTTTGACGAATAAACCGTTGTTTCATGAAAAGAAAATTTAACGCAATTTATTTCTAATATTTTTCATTATTTTTGAGCGTTACGATGAATGACACAAAACTGATAAAATTTTTTGGAACTATTCCAAAGCTGAGAAAGTGGAATAATTTAATTTGTATTATTCGAAGCATTTTTAAATTATATTACTTCCAGAATGTTTGAACCTCGATGTGCTATCAGCGAATCTTTTCTCAGCATTTCAAACTGACATAAACGATTCATATAAAATGCATTGACGATATCGCATGCGATTATAATAAAAGCGCATGAAATAATTCCCC
>JAAVTS010001222.1:14346-54789 GCA_022845575.1 Baylisascaris ailuri
ATTCATGCATATCATTCATTCATTCATTCATTCATTCAAAACCAACGATCAACGGGACCCGATGATATACAATCCGTAATGCAGGTTATATCAGACTTGACCACTGTAGTATTTGTGTGGGTCACAAGTTGAACAAACACAAACCGACAAGCTAATGAAATACACACACAGACATGATATCACCGTGGTGTGCTTCGAACAAAATTTTACAACAAAAGCATTAAAAAACATCTACTCTACACATCGTCTAGAATAACGATTGAAATCTGAGTGAAGACGAGCTGTCGTTGTCGCAGTAGCTTAGCGAAGAGTCTTTGCGATTGACTCACTGATCAAGCACCGTCGCGGTGATCAAATGTGAGCGAAGACAAGGAACGATTTGCTCTAAATGCTGAGGATGTGATGACATAGCAATTGGCACAAAGCGGAGACAATCAACAATCCTCTTAACCCCACTTTTCTCCACTTCATCTTGGTCGGGTATGTCTTTGTGGACAACGGAGCTCTTAGTGAAGTCATTCGAATGAGGCGAGCTTAAAAAGTCAAATAAACTCGAGAAGTGGACAATGCCGTTTGCCTAACCAGCCGACAGATTTTCCTGCCAGCCGCTAATTTGCACTCAACGGTCTTGCTTCCTCATTCACTCGAAATGCCTCAACCAAATTAGACAGGCCATGCGAACAAGACCTCAATGGTTGAACATAAGGTCACTGCTTCGATCGCGATTACCACTTTCAAATCAGTACTGCGCAGGTGCGCTACTCAGCCGATACAATTTGTGCTTTTTGCAACCGTCATATTCTACTCTGATGCAATCTGATTTTTGTTTTATTAGCAGCCATCTGCAATTATTCTACCAGGATTTCAGTTCTCTAGCGGTCTTTGAAAGATATCACGTCTTCTTGAATCGCTTGTTGCAAATGAATGATCAAAAACCGGAAATTGCAGCCTTCTCCGGAACAAAATTCCAAACAGGAGGGTATTTGAGCTCATCAACCCCAATTCACTCGCACACACCAAAAAAGATCGAATCTGATCACCAGACAAATCAAGAAATGTTGGTTATCCGAAGTCCTCGTTCTGTGCAATACGCCGAACCGTAGGCTCGAAAACGGTCCACAAGGTACCCAAAAGAATCTCCAACTGCTCGGCGGCTCCAGGAATGCTTCTTACAGCAACGCTTTTCGTTTGATTTCTAGATTCCGATGTGACGTTTTCAATAAAACATCCGGAACTCTCAATCCTCAGTTCTAAAAAAAAACCACACAGGTTTAAGAGACATGCCGATCCAATTTGATTAAATATTGATGCAAATTTTGCAGAAATATTCATCCAGTGAATCAAAGAACAGCTCTTAGAGCAAATATAATCTTTATACTTGGCAAAAAAATTAGTCTTTCATTCAAGAGAAGGTCAATTCACTCAGTAGCGATTCAAGGCGGCAGGATAATATTGCAGAAACCTATGTGCATAGAAATAAGAAAATCCAAATAAATCGTCCTCGCTAACGAAGGAATTCATTTCAATTTTGCAAAAAAAAAAGCAAAAGTTTTAGAAAGTCTCAATCACATAATGCAGTAATAAACAGGAAATTCGTAGATGATTCCACCGTTTCTTTAACAAATTCAGGTTTCTATGCACCTTTTTTCCTTACTATTGCCCATCTTCCTCTTTTTTTTTTCTGCTCTTTCAAGGCAGCTACGCAGTAATGTTTCTAAATTTGTCATATTTTCATGCATATGTTTCCCTATTAACTTGCCCTTCAATTCCAACCAAAGCGATAGGAAATACAGGTATAACACTCTCTATATAAACTGTATCAAGCTATGATGTAACAACTTTTCGCGATGTGATTTAGAAAGTTTGCTATGGCTAAACAATTAGTACTCTATGTTCCCTCACCGATTCCAAACGATCAATAGCCCAGCGTGTGTATTAGTTTTTTTTCGGTCGATGAATAGCTATGTATCGGCTTGCATAGATACATCATGATCGCTGATTTTATCAGCCCATAAAACAATATGCAAATATAAGAAGTCACCTAGAAAAAACGTACAAACATAAACCACACGCATGAATATAGAAATATTTTTAAAGGAAATTCTCTATTATTTACACAAATAATAAAAAAAAATAAAACAATAACAAACGTTATCGTTTATATCCTTAATATATCCTGGAAGGATAGTCACGAATCGCTGGTAAAACAAAAAAAAATAGATAAAACAAATAAAATTCAAATAAACAAAAAAAATCAACAATTATTACTTCAAATAAAAGAAAGAACGGCGAATAATCGACATAAATCATCAGAGGCAAATTTGGTTTGCGTTTTTTTTCTTGGCAGACCTTCTCATAGATATTGGAAACGTTGCAATAGAAATGAAATCAACACTGCATTTTTTATTCATTATATACAATTTACTATGCAACATAGTAAATTTATTCCCTCTTTTCGGGCCAGGATTTTCGCTCTCAGGATAGCCCCGTGAAGTGCAGGAAATGATCCAGAGCAATGATTGCAAATGTTCTCAAGTCTCATTCATTTATTCGGCTCAATCATCTTCAACTCGTTTGAAGATTCACTCAGAACGTATTAAATTAGTTCGAATATTGTTTCAATTTGTTATGAATGATTTGAGAAGTACGTATACCAAACGATTAGCAAGATACAAGCCACTAAAGTGCCCTAGGCTAGGATCATCACAAAATATCGTATTATTTTGCAAAAAAACAAAATGCCACAAAACGCTGAAGGATATATAAAGTCTAAAAAAAAAAGAAGTAAATTGCTCTAACATGGATCTATCGATCACATATCAGCAATTATATCACTATTAAAATCAAAACGATAAGAGATTCGATTAAATCGAATAAATATTGTTCACTTTAAATCAACGAGGTAGAAAAAATTATTCCACAATCATTGAACGCCATTTTCGTAGACTCTTTTTATTGTACGTTCCTATTGTTTCCATCTGTGTAAATCTCTTTCCGAAATAACCTTCCACAATTCACTTTTTCCTCATTATATACCCACTAGGTTGATTGCCATGAGTGCAATTATCAACAATTCCTTACTATCAATCACACCTATGAAGACACTAAAAAATATTTCATTTTGACATACCTAAGAGCTCCATTACAGTTATAGATTAAATCCTAAAGGCGAATTCATCAATCCACAGGCTAGCGCAAAAATAGAAATCATTGTTGGTGGCGTGCAATGATGTGGCTGAATTCAACATATTGCTCATAAAATACTAAAAGAAATATTTGTGAGCAAACAGGTATAACGACTGAAACAAATTAATTTCTACTTATAAAACTGTTAACATCGCCGACTCATTCACTGAATAAAGCGAAGCCAAACAAAAAATAAATCAAGATGAATCTACGAATGTGCTCGGCAAATTATTGCCGGCTGCCAGCAATCTTCTCCACTTATCCAGAAATCGTTACCTGGACCACCTTAAACTACTCTCATTATTCAGAAAGCCAATTTGCAATTTACGTGAACAGTCCAGCATCCACTTTCAATTGCAATCGCTAAAATCTGCAATCATGGAGAAACTTTTCACAAAATAAAAAAAATGCAGGGAATATCACCGAATTAGTAAGTTATGTTTAGCACTCAGTCGCATTACTACCTGTCGGTCATATATCCAAGTTACATCAAAACATCCACACAACAACAATCTTTCTGTTGATGCATATTGCAGTTATATTTGTAAAAGGGGCACAGGAGAGGCTTGAAAATCAACCTGTGAGCTGAGCACTGCATTTAACCAACGTATTCGAAGATTGCTGTCACGGAATGCTATACAATAGCCAATAAATTTCGATTTAAACTTGAAGTTCTTCTTTGGTACAACGAATGTTAACGTATAGGAAGTGGGTGGTTTCCTGCCTGCCTCATGATCCATAAACCAAAGAACATCATCCACATGCCATTCGTTCAATTGCTTCATCGACTGCAATTCAACACTTATATAAGCTTTCATCTCTAAATCCTACATCAACTCTCTGCGATACGCAGGTGGACATAAGGCAGAAGAAAATGCAAAAGGAGGAAACATTTAAATGCCCCTAGCAAGAAACATGAAGCGATGGATCTAATACTTAGCGAGGTAGAAAATGAGTACCCCAAATATCTTAAAAGTTTTGATTTCCGGGTCACAACAAATCAAAGTTGCTCAGCAACCACAAATTTGTTGATGGCGTTACTACTGAAGCGAATAAACGAAAACAATGCGGCTCTATGCAAAACCAACAACAGCGCAACGAGCAATTGCCACACGACCAACAAAACGACTATCGACTGAAGTGATAGCACGATTATGTAAGATAATAGGGGATGAGAGATCAAAATGAGTGGATTCGCGCTTCTATGTGCTAAGCAATCAATGTGCTGAAGGTGATCAAATCACCAATAGACTTCGCTTAACACATTGCGCAATGATCTAAAATTAACGTTCAATAATTTGAGTAGATAATATCTAGGCCCATCAAACGACCAAGTATAGAAGGTCTTTCTATGTGTAGGAGGCTATCATAATTCATAGAAAAACGCGCTCTTGAGGTGACTAACTTCATAATAATGTCACTGTAAAAAAGTTACGGACACAGTTTTACAGTTATATCTGAGAACATTGCGAAAACAACAGGAATCAAACTTTAACCCAATGGGAAGTTTCAAACTTTTGGATGCTTATTCAGAAAATAATTGGTCTAGTGCCACACTAACTAACAGTATAAACTCCTAAGCAATCTGAAAGAGAACAATACGACTAAGTGCATCTATTTTAATGCTGCAAAATGCACTCAATATTGCTCAACCCACCTTATTGTATTGAACGATTGTTGTACCCGTCTCGAGTTTAAGATGACCCGTTGTAAAAGATTTAGAGCCAGGTTCCGCTATTTTCACATCGTCCGCGAATGGATAGATTTGCTGAAAAGAATTCGTATCCTCGCAGCCGTCTATGTTGTCAACTTTAAAACATTAAGTTTCTTATTTATAGACAGATTCATCGCTTCACTTTTGACTCCATGAGAAGCAGTTTAGGTTTCCGTCCGAACGAATGCCACTTTTAACCCTCAAATTTCAAGGTTTAAATTGCTCCTTATTCCAGCCCATACTCGAACTAGTTAATTACCACAGAAGCTAATTACACCTGACTAGTGAATTTGCAACTTCAATTCTATGCTTAATAACCCAGGATAGCACCCAATTCGCATTATGCCACTATATGTCCGAAATGGTCGTTATGATAAAGTTTAGACAATTTTTTCCCCACCTAAACCTTTGTAAT
Organism: Baylisascaris ailuri; assembly: GCA_022845575.1. NCBI lineage: Eukaryota > Metazoa > Nematoda > Chromadorea > Rhabditida > Ascarididae > Baylisascaris > Baylisascaris ailuri. The sequence goes on from JAAVTS010001222.1 coordinate 19,662, forward strand.
ATCATATAAAAATGTGTAAAATACAAACAAGTATATATGTCCTAGCATAGCATCCTCTGAAATGATCTATCAGTTCCACAATAAAAAACAACGTCTTTCCTGCCTAAGTTGCATATTTTTATATTGAATGACTTTTCCAAAAATTTTCAAACGTCAATGTTGTACCATTTAATAAACTTTTTTATGCCACTTTGTACAACCTCGTTCCTCAAGTGCAATCTCTATAGTGATTTCCCATAAGCACCATAAATTCAACGGGGATGACGCAAAGAAATGAAGTTCAAAGCTAACATCGAATGAAAAAGGTTGCAAATCACGTTTGAAGAGCAAGAAACAATCTGTGGGATCCCAATCAAGCCAACGGTCAGTTACCATTGAGCTCATTTTCTCGCGTAGACCAACACGGCGTTGCAATTGCCCGCATTTCACCATCTGAAAACATTTGACTGCATAGATGCTATTCGTGAATATTAACTTAATTCTACGATCTTTGACAACTCTTGAAATCAAAGAAAACATAGCTTCATCAAGAAGCATTCGCGCAACTTTTTTTCTGGAACAGCACCTTCTGAGGCATGTTAACCGTTCAGCAACTTCATTTTGCTATCTATTTAATAAAAAAACTGAAGTAATACACACCGAAACACTTCTAGGGATACAATGCAGCCTCAAATAATGAGCAAAACTGGGCACACAAAGACTCACCTCAAATAAAGCGAAGTTACCCGTACATCCTTCATCGCGAAAACTAGGCCTATTCCGTGCTGCCTCACATACCTGTAATTACTATCAATCACCTTTTCCTTAATTGTCATATTTTAAGGCAATTGCCATCGCTAAACGGATCACTGAAGTTAGCGGAGAATGGTAACGCATTTCAGGTGCTAACGGTTAGTGACGGTAATTAACTGACCGAATTTTAATTTAAAAACGAAAATTCGACTAGCTTTTATCAGCTTCTAGTCTGCAGCCGATCGGAAGAAATTTTGGCCGCCTGTCAACATTACTTACAATGTCAATTCGATTCGTTTACTTACTATCCTTAGCAAACGATGTCAACGGAATGAAATCTAAAATAGGGCAAACGCAAAACATAGGAGGACAGATAGAAAGGGACAAGTGAAGCCAGTCAGCTGGCAGCTGATTTAATAAATCAACAAATTTAGTTGCCTTTTAAGAGGTTTCATGAGACATCCTTCTGACACACACAATATATACCTCTTCCTCAGTGTTGACTGATGGAATTACATGAACAGCTAACTTTTAACCCTCAATGCCTTCAGATTCCCTAATCGCAGTTGATGAAAAAATATAAAGTCACACCCCATTCTAAATAGAAGCCATGATGAAATTCACCTCTGAGAACAATTTTTTTTTCTCATTTTTGAGCGCAACAACTGAGAACAGAAGCTGCAATTCAAAAATCACCTATTCTTTAACGACACTTTGCACATTTTCTTATTTGCTGCTTTAAGATATAAGGAACCAACCTATTCGTAATGCCTTGATCATATAAACATTAAAGGTAGAATAATTCTGCACTAAATATCAATTATTAAAGGAATCACCTTGTCTCATACCTCAAATTTATTAAATAAACCGAAAAAATATTACATAAAATCTTGGGAACTTTTCATTAAACTCGATAAGCAGCTATGTAACTGATAATTCGAACAGTTTCTGCAATCATTTCATGTCGAATGCACTAATATTTAATGAATTAGCATATAGGTGAAGCAATACCTGTTCAGCAGTTAACGATGATTGAACGTTGAATGTATGGCTATCCTTTTCGAAGAGGTGAATAGGCACAAGGAAACCATCGGCTCTTGCCTGTGTAATTTCACTCATATCGATATTAACAAACAATCTTCACGATGAAACATGTTGTATTTACAGTCATAAAGATAGCCCTGCTAATAATAACTTCAGCAACTTTATTCAAGCATTTACTAGTATATATGTGCATAGCTGAACTTCCTCCAGCAAATCCATTCAACCAATTTAGCTGAACTTTGGAACACCTCTAAAAATATACCTTTTTAGGATATTTCATCACAAGTGGTTTTAAAAAAATTAGGTAACTGCCTCGCTAATCCTCTCATTAAAACACTAAACCATATATTAAAATTATAACCGGATAAATATTTATTTAAGCCTCCCGAGATGAGAAAAACCTAAAAAAAATACCTGAACAGGTAAGAAGTATGCAAAGGTATAAGTGCCATAGATATCTATCAATGGAGCGAAAATCGAAGCATTATTCACCTTGGCGGAATTTGCTTTACCCTGTAGCATATCCATTTTGGATTTCGCATGCATCTCTCGTAGTGAAACACGGAATATTATCGTATAGCTAAGAATAAGATCCCTAAGCACATTCACTTGATTGATCATTGTGCTATAGCCTTGCATATTGCTCTCTTCTTCCGCCTGAAATTATTAGTTTTGTCATTCGTTACATTCAAAAAAAGCTCATCCATTATATTAAAAAAACGCTTTTTCTTTGTATGAAAATCCTTACCCATTCCAAAAAAATGCTTATTCATTCAGTAAAAAATGTTCATTCCATAAAAATTGGTTACTAAAACAATTCAAGATTAAACAAGAGAAAATCAGATTGAAATAAATACATTATCAACAGAAAACAGCGTTGGTCCGAAGACTTTAGCGATATTCTCGACAGTGGCAAGATTGGCATTTGCATGTTCGGTGACATCCTTCAAATGATCCAAAAGACGACGTAATGTCTGCAATCGAACCCGTGGCAGACTCATCAACACTTCGTGATATTCGTCCAATTTATTCGCATCTTAAAGTTTATTTATTCTATTCGCAAAGTTTATTTATTTATTTATTCTGCAATTGAACCAATATACCTAAAGTTTATTTAAAGTTTATTTATTTTTTCAAAAGTTTATTTATTCCACATTTATTTATAAAGTCTGTACAATAATTCTCTCGGTATCGCTTCCGACTTTATGAGGATAAATAAAAACAAATGCAAATAATTGAAATTATATATGCAAAAAAAAGAGAAACCAAGCTAACGATAAGATAAATCATCGATATTTTGATCGAGTACTATCCCTAAGAAGTGTCAATCCTCAAGGAGCCGAAACGTCAGCGTAAATGATTATTCCATCTGTACTTGACGCATTACATGGTCATAACCGAAAAAACTGTTACATCTATCGATCATGCGTCTGCGAAACAACAGTGTTACTACTCATATTCAAACATAAAGCGTTGTCCAACCCAAGGATCGGCAGATATGTGTTGCCTCCAGCTTCAACTCACTTTACGCAGCGCTAAGCCCTGCAAATAACTGCTGTTTGCAGCTGCCTTCAAGCAATTTCTGACACACAAGTTTTCACCTCAGTGTAACATGCATGAGTTTCGTGATCTGGATCTCTCTACACATCTCTCTCCTTCATCTCTCTTTCTATCTTCTTTCGCAACATGACAGAGAAGATAGAAGAAGAGGTGAGAAAGAGAGATGCACACTTTACGTGCTTCATAATAGATACTCACCTTTAATTTCAGCGATAGCAAATAGTCTTTTCTGTATGAAGTAAGGCACCAATGGTGTGTCCAAATGACGAAAAAATGACCGCAACACATCTGCCACAACGTTCACCATCTCATCGGATGTTGGTGCGATATGTACGTTCACCGGATCTGAATTAGATGTAAGATACAGATGTTGATCTAAACATAACCAAATGAACAGAACTAGTTGGCCACCAGCTTTACCTACCCCTCCCTTCTCCCTTCCTAAATTTAGGGCCAGAAGGAAGCTCTTAAATCGCTTCGGTAACGAAAATGATTGAAGGTGAATGATTCCAATTGAAGTGGGTGCACTTTGGGCTATAAGATGATGTCTTCTTCCTCTACAATACTTCTTCCACTCCCCCCCCCCCACCTCACTCCTGTCAGAGAGTGCCTATAGCTTATGTAGGGTCAGGAAACCTATACGCTGAGTCAGGAAAGCAACGCACCTCGCTTTAGCTCTTCCATGAGAAGACGCGCTTCAACGGTTGATCCGTTGCGTCGATATAAGCCCGGTTGATACAGCCCGTATGTAGAAATAAACTTTATACACCTAAAACATAAGAATTTCTTCTCTCACAAGTAATGAATACAAAATTGTACAGCTTGTCTAGTGGGGAAAAATGCAAGCAATCTCTCACCAATTCAACTGAAGCAAGGTCTTGTCATTGGACTTCTGTATAGTACTGTCCATGATTAAAGAGACTATGGCAATAAAACCAACCATCTCTGATTAAATTTGAAGTGCTGAATATGTAAATATTCGGAAAAGTTTCTATTCAGAGATGGTTTCATAAAATATCAGCCTCTTAAAGGATATAAGAATCGTCACTTTTCATGGAATGCTAAAGTTTGATGGAACTTAGGAATTTAAATAAGCTGTGCACTTGAAATCTGAGGAAATTGTTGCTGATCCGGAAAAATTCTTCCGGAATCGGTAGCTTTATCTAGCGCGCAAAAAACCTTTGACTAACCAATAGAAACGATATCAGATTCGGTTCCCTATTTCTCTATTATGTGAAAAACAATTCAACGCTTTCAACGTTTTCAAAAAAACTGCTCATAAATCCATGAGTTAGGCCATACAAACTTCATTTGAGGTGCGCAGTGGCATATGTTCAGGCGCCATGCTTAAGCACGATAGCGTTAGTATTCGCGACACGTATACGATATTGTGGGTTGCTTATCATTGAAATAAACCTCGAATTGGTCATATACGGTCACCCATATGACCAGCTGCTTCTATTGCTAAGGGAGTTCGAACACCACGCTTCAATAGTATATTCATGTAACGTTCGGTTGCATACAATGTAAAATCGAATCCACGGGTGCATATCAGCGCACTTCGCTTCAATTATGCTGCGAAAAAGAGAAGGAAACGAATTTGCAACTAATAAACACAAATAAAAATTACTTATCAACAATAATAGGCACATCGTCGGCCGTCAACTTATAATCCTCAAGTTTAACGCCAACTCGTTCCATCTCACTCGAAATCACTTCAGCCCAAAATGTGGTGATCGAATCGCATTCAGCTTGCACATAAAGCGAACTAAAAGTTGATCATAGATAGTCAGCATATAATCTCAATGATGATAAAATGACAACGGATCATGCAAACTTTCTCGGCAAATACAACTTCATGAAGATTGCCCACAACATCCAACAGAAAATACGATTGATCCGTTCAAATCAAGAACAATGAGAACAAAGAACTATCTGCACGTTTAAATATAAGCGATGGATATAAAGAGGACTGAAAAAAATATACTTATCTCCATTGCATAGCCACAGGATCATCCACTATGGCTGATTTAAAAACAATCCCCCCTCCCCTTACCCCCCCCCATNTTGGCATAAACAATGAAAACTAGTGAGAAAGAAGATTTGGCAATCTATGCAAGATATGGTGTATGAAATCGAAGATAATAATGAAATGAGCTAACCTGCCATCCTGTGTCAGCAAAAAGGGTCCTTTCTGTGAACCAGCCACCGATGCGCACCAATCCACCTTCGCAACTTCACTCTTCATTGCGATAAATTTACGCACATCAAGCTCGAATAACATTGCACAATTATCGAGTACATAGAATAACGTACGCTGAAAGCTCATATTTTTTTGGAATGATAATGAGATATAAAGAACGTCTCTAAAATATTAGCACATTATGCATCTCTTTACGAGGTTTGAGCTCTACCTAGACTATCTGCATATGCAACTAATGATCTGAATTAGCTTCTGAATTGAATCAGCTTGCTCAAAACCATAACAGCACAGGTAAGAAGGATTGAACAGAGTAGAACTATGCAAATGCATAAATCAGCACACCTTGTCAAGATGCATCCATCCTTTAGACCATGGACATGTTGCACCTTGACGTATCCACACTCGTCCCGCTGCATCAACATTTCGTACACTATACGCCAAAGTGTCATCTTTTGGCATAAAACACTGCAATTTTACATACATATCAATTAGAATGTAAAAGGTAATATGCGATTGCGTGGGTGGAAATTAATATTACTTTTGGATGAAAAATATTCTAAATGTGTGACGGGTATCAAACACAGGTATGCTACTAGCACTAGAAGATTATGCAGTTTCAAAGAATATACTAAGAAATAATTTAAAATCTATGGGCAACTTTGCGTTTTTTTTTTTTTTTTTTTGATGTTGCATCGTCATCCTCGGAATCTTCAAACCGCATCTAGGTGCCAATACCGGAATCAACCACTTAAAAGAGTCGATCATTTCTGTTTGCAATGCTATCCGTTCATAAATCAAACAGACGGTCGAATAATGGACGCTCAATGTAATTAGCTAACCTTTGCTAATAAAAGCACCCAATGATTAGCATTTTGCTCATCAGTGGTTAACTTCAGATGGTTCCAATGTAGGCATAATGCGTTATCCTTAAGGCACAAATTGATAACACTGTGAGAGAGAGGTGAACGACCCACAAACGTGACTGCACCCAATTCATATGGTCCATGCAAAGCATCATCAACCTGTAACCGTAACGCTTCATATTCACCTACTGTATTTACGACGAAAATACACTGAAATATCCGGTCGCTATGTAGATACATCCATACTTTTCAAATCCATGAATACACCACAAATCTTGTGCATCTCTCACATCCGCATTGATCCTTGTCTTTAGAATCATGATTAATCCATCTTAGCTGACGTGACATTACGATTGCATCGGAACTGCTAAATTTTGATCGTTTTCAGAGGACTTTCAACCTTGGAAAATCCAATAGGGCTGCAATCCCCCTTTTTTTTTGCATAATTCAAACCGCATTTAATATAAGGGCTATTATAATTCAAAAAAAAAGTAAAACTATAAAAGGCGATGAAGCAGTTTATATCAAGTGATTTCGTTACCAAAATATTTTAATTCACTAAATGAACAAAGATGAATGTTTAATGCCTCTTGAGGAGACTTTTTAATACAACAAAGAGGTTTATGAGTAATTGCGAAGATACTCTAAACAATGAGAAATGAATCAACGATCGGATATAAACCCTCAAATAATATTCGTTGAATACAATTCTGCTCTTCAATAACGATATTTTATTCATCAATATCAACACAGCTGCTATATTAGAATGAATCATATCTAATAATGCAAACACTATCGTCTGCACAATTTTTAAACTGCTTCTTTCATATTTTTTATAAAATAAAGAATTTTTTTTTTTTTGCAGAGTAAATCAAATAAAGAAAAATAGATCACAATAACGAACCTCATCTTCACTTTGATGGAATGTAAGTCGATTCGATCGTAGAATTGCCCATAGTTTGCCACGATCTTTCTTATTGAACATCAAGTGAACATATCCCGAGAAGCAGATTGCTTCACCGTCAACCGTTTCCTCTTTATTGTTGCTTCCCAATCTGGTGGCCGTATTATCCATAGGTAAATCTCCAGTCTGTGAGTCAACTTTACATTTTTCAGTGGTGATGAAATCATCGACTTCCGCATATCTGCTACGCCTTAAATAAAATTCATCTAGAGCCATTCTTATTCTTTTATATTTTTTAAGCAAAAAAAAAACTACCTGAAAAAAATTCCAACTTTCACTTACCATCTATACAATATTATTCCTTATTTTCTTATTTCTACTATATAATGCGCATCTTAGTAGCTATTGAATGAACTTCTCGTCAACATAGCACGCAAAACAGACATATGCGCCGAAGTAAAGCATGCAAAACAGACATATGCGCCGAAATAACCAATAATCTTTCAAACAATGCGACATGAATGTTATAAACAAAAAGTTTTAGTGGTACTTCGAAAAGAAAAATAAAAACTCAATAACTGTGCAATAATGGATTGAATAAAGGGAATTATTTTCAGTAAAAAATATGCGCTAAAAAAATGAAAATATACTTTCAAAGGCCTTTATCATTGGTAAAGTGGAGTATTTTATGAAAGGAATTTCCATTTGGGAATGCGCCTACCCCCCCCCCCCCCCCCGCCCTTCTTCCTCAATCCTCCTCTCTTATATAGGTTGCATAGAATTTCCGAAACTAATAATTTCAAAACAATAAACAACCAGTAAAATAACTGCAATTCATACTTACTGCTTTACCGGAATATAGTTTCCGGATGCTTCAACCAGTTTTCGATAATCCTCAAGTCCAATATAACCAGGATTCCATATACCACCATTGGGACCAACTTCAAGGCCTGGTGATTGCCGCTTCTTTTCAGGTGCAGCTTCAAGGATATGCGGCATAAAGCCGAACGAAGGTGGCGGTGACCATCCTGGTGTTACACCACCGAGCGCATCTTCCTTCTGTGCACCAGGTTCACGAACCAATGGTAAATTGGCATAGTGAGATTTAATTGCATCAGAATCCGAACAACTGCATTCGACGCCGTCACGGATTGCCGCTGTACCACTGGCTCCGCCATTCTCACGTGATATGGGCGTTTCAGATTCACTTGTGAAATCAATCAAATTAAGCGAAGAGGTTGTTGCAGCGATAGCCTTCAAATCAGGATATACATTGATAGAGGAGGATGCATGCCGCACAACTGCATCCAATATTGAGCCAGGAAGCTCGTCGGAAGACGCTGACGAAGCAGTATAATATCGAGCTCCTGGAGCAGACAATGCTAGGCTGCCCGACTGATCCTGGGCATCGGAAGACAAGGAAAAAACATTTCCAACCAGCGACGGAGGACATCGTTCGGCGAATGTTGCGGGGAACGGTGGTGATGAAAGATCATTTTTGTGATTGCTGTTCAGTGGTTGCCGATTTAACGAGTCGCATAGACTAGGTAGAGGAGAAGCACACCTCGGTGCCATTGGAGAAGGCAATGAATTCGAAGAGGAGAGTGAGTCATTCGATGGTGAAAGTGAAGAACGCAATGGTTTTGGTGGTGGTACTAGAGAGGAACAAGCAATCGAACGCTCATCTAGATTCAAATCCTGGCCGAGTAGAAGTTGTTCATCGTTACGATGTTGGTGAAGAATGCTATGAGGTAACTCTGATTCGGAAACCCCTAAGGAACAAGACAAAAGCCTTTTTGGCTTTTGAGGAACAGGTGGAGGTAGTGGTATATCGTGCGGCGTCATTCGTTGTGCTAGTAGTGGTGCAGCAACAGCAGTACCACAATCTGGAGACTCAACTAGAGGCTGCAATTTTTTAGTACTGGAAATGCTTTTATCACTTGTCTTCGAAACCTCCGCCAATCCACTCATGTCATCGGCTCCGACTCTTAAGGGTGCTTGGGGCGCAACTCGTACGCCACCCGTTTGAGTGGGTATTCGATCTGGACGCTTTGGTAGAGGCGGTTTACAGTTCTTTGGTGCGCGTGGTGGTGGAATCGGTCTGCGTTGAATTTCACTCATCCCACGCTACTCATCGGTGGCGTTAAAACCTGAAGAGATGGAACATAGTTTAGTAATAGAATTCATTAAATTTCAATGTTGCCTTTGATTGATGGCTCCTAAAAAAAGAGGATTACGTATATCTGCAATAATATTTTTGCCTTAAAATTTCCTAATATGAAGTAAAGGCTGCAGTAAGCATAAACCTACCTTCATAACTCAGGCTGATTTAAACAGCTGAGTTAGAAATAGGTATGTGAGAAAATTGGATCTTTGCACACTCAACAATATGGTGTCTTGCAAATATATTACCCACGTTAAAAGGTTCACATGATACTTCATTCCCTATTCCCTCCTCTTCTCCTCCCTTCCCCCACCCCTATCCCCCTCTAAATTCCACATAAAGGAACGGACACCGACTGATTGAGATCACAAGGAAGAAAGATCGAGTATGCAGTATTTTTTCAAGAAACAAGCAGTAATAAGATGCTAAACAAACACTATAGAAAGATTTAAAAAAACCTTGAGAGAGAGAAAAAAAACTAAAGATCAATAAAAAAATTAATATTTTCGGCTCTTCTGGTGCTTTATTAAATCGAATTTTATGAAAATATAGATAGGAGTTTATTAATGTACAATCGGAAATCCCGAATGATGAAATTTTATCGAGATTTCAACAAAAAGAAATACAAAGAGAGGCTATAGACCGAATGACGCATCGTTCAATCGGCAACAATAACAGTAGTCGGACAAGCATGACCCACCTTGCCTTTTTTTTCCACAATAGTTAACAAACGAAAGAATCTAGACAGCGTTAAGATGTTCTTCTCTCTCTCTCTCTCTCTTTCTTTCTTTCCTTCATAGCACAGAGAAGCACACATACGCTAATACAAGCACATCCAACCTTCCTATAACATACTTTTAAATGAATGTTTAGGCAATTAGGTACGATATTTGAGAAAGACGGAAAATGGGGGTGGGGGGAGGGGGAGGGGGGTAAGCAATGGGGCATACGACCGGTACTATTATAAAAGCAAGCACCACCCAGACAAGAATGCAGATAGTGCGAATAAAATAGGTGCAAAAGTACAGCAAACAAGGTATACTCAGCTACCAAAAACATGAATATACTTCAACTTACTGTTACTTACTTGTTGTAGGTAGGCCTATATTCTTTGACGTTATAGATTCCCTTGTAAAATGGTATATTTGTACTCTGCATTGGCTTGCTTCCTATATATATATTTTTTTCTTCTACTCTACACAGCATTTTGTATTTGGACTATAATGTAACAGCAAATGGAAAGGATTTCAAGTGTCGACCGTCGTCACATCTGTGAGTGCATCCCCTCCCTCACGTCTTTTCAACCGATCATCACCACCGCAAACGGACCCCCCCTCCCCCTTCTTCTCTCTCTATGATGAGACTCGAAAAAACGGCGCATTTTTACACATTTGAACAGGCAAAAATTGCGACTATATTTTATTAAAGTTACAAAAACATTCACTACATCGACGAAGCTTGTTTCACTCCTAGAAAGCCGAGAAAGCTTTAACATCTTCAACTTCTATTCCATTCACCAAGTTTTCAACATAAATAAGTGGATTCTTTACCGGTTGAGTGTAGCAATCTTGGCTAATCACCTCATCTAACCTTAAAATGAGAGAACGGAAGAGGGAAGCAAAGTATCGGTGTTTGGATTGAGAAAAAATTAAGTGAACCTTTTGTATATTTACTTGTATACATAATAAAGTGGCTTAAGAACGCACCAACCGAATAGAAACCACCGTCCCAAAGCACAGAAGTAGAAAGTTTTTAGGAAATATAAACGCTTAAGGAATACCTACTTACAAGCTACGACATAACACCAGAAATATTAGTCCATCTATTTGGTCTCGATACCACATCAATACTGCACTCATAAAACCAAAAAATATATATAAATATATAATAATATATAATACCCTTAAAATATAATAAACCCACAAAGGTGCTAAAGCTCGATATTACAGGTATAAGTTGAGTGCTACATTACGACTCGTTTATATGATCATATTACATCTACTTCAGATCGCTATATTTTTCGTTGATTATTATCGACTGATCGATCATTCACCTCTATAAAAACCTATATCATAAAATGTTATAAAGGTGAAGATATAGAAATATAGCACCGATGTCGAAATATATCAACACATGAAAGAGACAACCGTCTGCCATTGAATCCATGAGTCATCGCGTCAATGTGAGAGCACATTCGACGTAATTCCGCATTTCCGAAACCGTTTGGCAATAGTCTCACCCATTCGCACAAGAACAATTCAATGCAGAGAAAAATACGGCCCCATGATGTCGTAGAGAACATAACGCTCTAAAATGAGTTATGTACGGGTTTGGAGGGGTTTTTTTTCGGTTATTTACTATAATTTCGAAATGACATACCAATCAAATTTCAAGAAGACAGGGAATAAAAAAAAAAATGGGCAGAGACTGAAGGCCAATAAGTCGTCCCTGGCCAATTACCTAACACAGTGAATGAAGTTTGCATAGAATCTTGGATAGGTTTTATTTGAGGCGGTAAGCGATGTAATCAGTACTTAATGAGTGGGAAAATATGCTCGAAAAGTTGCTGCGATGGAAAAGCTTGTTCGCTTTAATAAGCAATCGAAGATACGGATTCCACTCCATTATTATATTGGCAAAGACTATTCTACGCTGTAATTAATCCAACTTGAGCCAGCCAGCTGGTAAACTTAGTGCGCAGAAAATTATTGTGTGCTTTTCGTATTGTCGCGTGAGGACTTTCTATTTACTATTGAGTCATAGATTAACTACCCCATCTAATCTTTTCCCATTTGTTGCGTTGACCCCATAACCTCCAGTCACGGCATCAAGTTCTGACTATTTACCACTATCCAATAGTGAAAAGATGTTATTCAAAAACGATATTCTTACCAATAACGCTGATGATAATAAACAAATTAAACCCCTTTTCCGCTACAAAATCACCTCGCCTAAGAGTATTTCCTATATTTTTCTTAAAAATAAAACACATAGAAATTACCTTCGCTCCAATTTGTTAGTTATTGTTGTCGACCGCTCATTAATAGCATACTTTCTGAGTTGTCACAAAACAAACGTCATCTAACTGATTCATAAAAATGGATCCTAACCTCAAAATGATCGACCCATATCGCTTAAATTTATTTCGGCTTCAAGAAAACGTTTGATTCAATTTCGCTGCTTAAATTGTTTCCCAAACTAGAATCCTGTGGAATCAGATGCTCTTTTCTTGCATCGATTTCACGACCTCCTTTCCAGTCGTTCTCAACTGATATACAATGGAAATTGCAGCTTATTAGCAGTGGAGTTTTTGTGTCCTTCCTCTTTTTATCTTCATTAATGACCTATTCGATTGTCTCGCACTCAAATCCAACTACTTCCTCTTTGAAGTTGAGATGCGAAATTTCTCGATAGCATCGACAATCTACTGACTACAGTGGTCACTAAAATGGCTACTTTCTTTGAGGCTATAAGAAATCAACCCCACCCGATTTGAATGGATCAATCCAAAAATTACTCGTTTATTTAATCGCTTCTATCTTGTAACTTTTTCAGCTAAAAATTTCAGTGTTATGATAAACCTTTAGTTTACTCTAAGTCATCAAGACCACCTTTTCCTCTTTCATATATTTTTCTTTATTTATATTATCTCAATAAATGGGTAAATAAAAAACTGTAATCAACATCACAATATTCTACGGCTTTCTAATCAACACTAATATTCAACAATATCCATTGAATTCAACGACAATAATATTAATTTCTCTATGAATTACGGTATTACATCAACGTTCATGTTTTACAGTACTGTAATGCAATAAAGCCCCATGCAACGTGGACAAATACAATAATCGAAATCTTTCCCGCAACGATCATTGCAAATCGATACTTACTTTGCAATTCGAATGCTTATTTTATGCAATAGTGTGAAAATTTTGCAAAATATACAACATATCTCAACGGTGAAAATAGATTGCTAACATTTATAAAACCGAATTGGGTGAACATCACTTCTAAAATATTCTAAGTACCACCCTTCCTCCTCGTTCAACACCTAGTCACCAAACTATCACCTTTACTTGTATCGAAGAAAGCCTCTCGATGGTTTCGTTTCACATATCTTCTCCATTACTCAATATCCTTCTAGCCTAACTCCTTCAACTCAAAGATTAGCACTCGAACGACTAGCGTCCTTTCTGCGTGTCCGTCTATTTCCCATGCTCTGTACCATCTTCGGCTTTGGTAATGCCTGCTTTAGAACCATCGATAAATATGTATTCCACTAATATCCCAGCCTGGTTCATTAAGCTGGTGTCCAACGCCTTATACTATCTCCTTTTGCCCAAATTGGTAAGCTGTTCATAAGATCTCTTCTCTATTTGCGCATATAATATCCACACCAAAAATTAGTGAACTTCCTCTAGTTGTAGTTAAAAGTTCTTAGTACTCTTTACTTTTACTACAACAACGAGATCTAACAAATTTTTCTGTCATTTATATCGTGGATACATATCCCAATAGGAAATGGTAGGATTTCAATGGTCAATGAGTTTAAGTTGACAACAAATTTGTGACGATGAGAATCCAACATTCACGAGAGACGCTTAACGAAGTTACTTCAAACAAAGCAAAACATCTGATTGGAAATTTCGATCCACCAAGGGTAAATCCCATTAATACCGGATGCCAAGAAGAACGATGAAGGTACCAAAATCTCTTCGGTAAAAAACCGCTTCGTCAAAAATAGGCAACAGTTGTTTCAGGGCATGTTCAAAATGCTGTGTAGCACACCGAATTATATACAAAAGCCTTGAGTTTATCATTTTAAAAAATTCAACAAAACATTTGTCTGGTACCAACCCTCATCCTACAGAGTGTGCATCTGATGTGACCACAGAATGTTCCGAAAAATGACCAATAAGTCCCATAATAAGATTCTTATCAAATGGTGTTAAAACAAGCGAGATTTAATAATTGAACTCCCGCATGCTATGATTTTTAAAGAATTGCACCGTCGTTCTCCCTCAACCGATAGTTCTGCAACATGGAACATCCTCGTTTATAGATTTAATGTCTTCGCAGGCATATGCCTGTAGCTAGCAATATCTAAACACCCATCACGCTTCATACGATATACACCCAGCATTGCTCATTCAAGAATGCTAAAGCACCCGAACGTTGTTCAATGTGATATACTCTTCGATGATATTCGATGATATACGTTCGTAACGATAACAATAAACAAATTGTGCAGCACAAAATAACCTTCCAACATCCGCATAAAACATTGGCAACGACTTGTTCGATGTATGATGTTATCATGAAGAAGCATTAGCCATCGTCGATTCCGCTTCAGGTTCGATGTTGTCGAAAATCTGTTTCACCGACTCATCCTCTTGGAGGAAATTATAGAATTTCTCCACCTGAAATTAGAGAGGATAAGAGAGATAGGTGGAAAGGTACTCCAGGTAAAGCCCACATCACAACTACATAACATATTCGAAACTGTTCGTCTGTGTTAACATTTCGAATCATGACAGACGGGTGGTGAAAAAAGTTTGCCCACCCGTCTATTATGTTTTTGGACCCTCCAAGTGCAAAAAAACAATCCTACCCCGAGGTCATTCTAATTTTTGCCAGTTCAACGGAAATTTTTCGCAAAAGAGGTGTCATTTAAATATGGCATTCTCCTGACTGGGTGCGAACTTCATCTCCCATATTTAAAAACTTCAACGGAAAATGACGCACCTTTGCAGAGTCACTCTCGTTGATGGCGATTGTATGCAGTGCCCTCATATTCACTTCCGCCGAGATAACATTGAAACCTCGGGCAATGAGCTTTTGCTCAACGTTTTGCAACCTGATCAAATCACAGATCAATTCGAAGTACTTCTCGCCTGCATCCTCCACTAGCGTGACGTCTTCACAGTCGAGCTCGATTCCCACTTCCTCCATCTGTAAGCATGCTCATCTTATTCCTTGTACATGCATCCCCTATTCCTATACGAATATCTGCATACACCAATACATCCGCAAATACATCAATATATAAATTGTGTATTGACACCCACATACATTATATAAGGAAGTATATACAACTTGAGCCAGGGGAGTTCAATTTCCCTGAGCTTTCTATGGAACCTTTGCGAAAGGATGGGAGGAGGGTGTTTGGGGGGTGCGATCCCCCACTTTGCTTGGTTGTGGATCGGTTAGAGCCTACAAGAAAGTGGCAATATTCTTGAGGTAGAGACAAGTGAATAAATAGAAAAAAAAAACGATGTAGAGGTTCCACTTCCCCTGTATGGCCAAACTAATATTATAAAGTATTATAAAATGCAAATCATGTAAATGATATTATGAGGGCCAATAAAAATAAAAGGCAAAAACAGCAAAAGGAGCACACCTCATCCAAAGGCAGTATAGCCGCTCCCTTCACAGCAGAAACATGAATGACTCCTTTTTCCTCGAATCTCCGTCGTATACCCGTATCTGTTGCAAATCGGAAACCACCGCCAACCTCAAATCCGTATGAATATTTAGTTTATTTATCGACGAATCAGAAACGACTGCAATAATATTTAATCAACGAGAGATGCAGTGAATTCCTCATTTTCATATTTTCACACATTCGCACATAAAAGTTTTCTGGATGGGACGCAAGGAAAGATGCGTCTAGGATCTGGTAGTTTATTCCTTTATTAATGGTAGACCTATCAAGCGTATAATATACGCCCACTCACTGGATCGCCATATTAAGTTACAAAAGCAAATAACTACATATATGTAACTGTGTTCTTTGCATGCTCTGCAAATCGCTTAGAAAATACCATTCTGCTCAGATTATTAACTGAATTTTCCATGCGTATACAGAGATGGATCAGAGATAAGTAGAAAGGAGGGTAATAGATTGGGCATTTCAGCAAAGTGTTGATTTTTTGACAACATAACACGAGAGAATGCCAAGACGCTAACTTAAGTCTTTTTACTTAAATTGATAAATGCCCTTAGGCAAAAGGCAATGAAATTTGATCGACGATTACAATTAATATTGGGGGTAATTTAAATTGCTTCCGGCACATGGAATTTTAACTGCATCCTAACACTCATCGAAGGATGTTTTCTTCTACAAATACCTCTTTGATACATAGATCACTTTAAATGACAATTAATGTCTTACCTTATTCATATATTTAGCGATCGTCTGATGCATCCTCGACTTGCTATCGGTTTCTGTCTCTATAACAAAAAACGATCCCGACGGTCCAATTACGTCAAAATAGTAAATTGCTTCGGGTTTATCCTGAAACTCACTGATAAGCCAGCTTATCACCTACCTCGAAACTCACTGATAAACCAACTTATCACCTATCTCGAAAATCACTGATAAGCCAACTTACCACTTATTCCGAAACACACTGATAAGCCATATTATCACCTATCTCGAAACTCACTGATAAACCAACTTGTCGCTTGTGCTGAAACTCACTGATAAGCCAACTTATCAACTATACAAATCCCTCGTTATGAAGTCTACCTTGCACAGAAAATAATCATAAATCACCAATATTCTAATTATAAACCGAGAAGAATGACTAAACGAAGAGATCTCGAAGCCCCATTCCTCAAAAACTAAAGGAGCAGCTTTGTGAGCGCATAAATAAAGACTTCAAATAAGAATAAAAAACCTTAATCATTAGGCAAAATGCTAAAAATAAACGTTGAAATAACCAACTCAACAATGATTATTCATCGCATAGTCATAAATCAGCAAATGTCTAAAACCCTTTCCCAATTCATAGAGCTATAATAATACTCTCAATGAAACTCTTTATATGAACTACTCATAGATAAGAAAAATAAAGATCTACGTCCATTACCTCTCAATAACACAAATAAGCTCGCAGTAAAAAAATAAGTAAAAAAATAAAAAAATAAAAAAGTAAATAAGTAAGTAAATAACACAAATAAGCTCTAAGGCAATTTTGAATAAACTTTTATGCAACATCTATTCACTTCTAGTTCTAGTATATGTAAGAGAAGAACAAGCACCTTAAGCTTTAGAAGATAACTATTGAACGAATCCAATGAAAGACCCTCGGAACGAAATTGTTGCTGCAAACCAGCTAATTCTTTGTTCAATTTCAAGTCGAATCCTCCTTTCTGTACCGCCGTCTTCACTTTCCTCAAAAGGAAATTCGTCTTCTGCGATTTTATCATGTCCATCTTTCCCTGAAAGAATAAAAAATAAAACATTTTAGGTGTCTATGTTTTCTCATACCGTACCGTCAAGAAAAAAAAGAAAAAATCATATAAGCCATTGCTATAATCGGTACCGTAAACTTGAAGCAATTCACTATTGTAAGTAAATTAATCACTTTTCAGCGCCGCCAAGATAAAACAGAAAAAAAAAACCTATGAATTTCGCTCAAAGCTTGAGTGAAGTCAAAGAAGGATGATCAACGCTCCGCTCAAAGCAAAGTAAGACTATTCGCCTCTCTTCATAAGAAGAAACCATAGAATATTTCACAAAAATGACCAACAAACATTCCAACTGGCAATTTACAAACGATGTGCATATATGTTATTTGCTGCATATAAGCGTATCGAACGGCTGATACGCTTGACTCCCATGTGGAGATGTTCAACTCCTCTCAACTCCGGCTTGAAGTTTCGTTTCGAATAAGCTCAGGGGGTAAAACCGATGCAACCAACCTACGCTTTGAATCAGGATTACATGCCCTCTTAAGTGTCGCATATTTAGAATAGTTTCATCACATAAACGCATTTTCTTCAGAAAAAACAAACAAACAAACAAACGAACGAACAAACGAGTAAACAAACAAACAAACAAACAAACAAACAAGCAAACGAACGAATAAACAAACAAATAAACAAACAAACCTTAGTTGCCTTAATATTCTGCCATTTCGAATGTCCCTTAAGCAGATGAGTAGAGAAGCTGATATTGCGCCTTAGGTGTAACATGAAACTTCCAACGATCATCTCCATCTGCACACTCGGTGGTCGTTACTGCAATGCTTCACGAATGAAATTGCTTATAACACAACAATACTCTACCGATTCGTCAATCAGATTCAATCTAAACGTGTTGACATACCACCGATGGTTTCTTATATGCTTTAAATGATAGGCGTTCAAATCAAAGCGGAAATAACAGCTGCTATCTATTACTTCCAATTTTTAAATGCGCCTAAATATGGCAGTAGAAAAATAGAGGAAGCCTAAAAGCTTCACGTATCTCTGAACTTAACGATCCCCCATTTGTTCATAACCATTTACTAACTATAATAAACAATACCTATAATAATAAAATAATAATAATGATAATAACATCAATAATAAACAATAAATAATAACAATAATAATAAATCACATAATAATATCTCTCTATTAGATGAAAACCTCGATTGGAAAAATTATTAGACAAGAATAAATATAATAATATACGATCGCAACCGTCGATCCTCTTCTCGACATTAAACATTGAAACTCACAAGATGTGGAAATTCTTTTATATCAACCAATGTTCCAATGTTATAAATATTAGCAATTCTTATCAAAGTATATAAGACAATAATAACGTAAGAAACATAATAAAATATACAAAAGATAAAAAAAGCCAATTATGAGACCAATTTTGCATTTTATTAAACTCTACTCAGCATCAAACACTAAAAAAATGTACAATTTTTATAAGATTCAGCATTTGAAAGTTTGCATCTAATCAAAGCTCATAAACATCTAAGGTCACAATCCTGGAAGTTAACCAATAGCCAAAGAAGCAGATTTTAGCGTCTTTAATTTTAGATTTCATCAATAGAGATCATTTAAATTGAAATAAAAAGAAAAATAACCGCAAAATTTTTGGGATATACGGTATCCTAAAAATGTACGGTAGGATATACGGTAGAACGCATCTCACATGACGCAATATAGAAAAAAAAAATTAATCATATAATGATCTCATTGTTTAGAAAACTATGCAAATTATTCAAAGAGGTAATCGATGCTCAGATAAGCATATTATAGGTGTTGAATATTTCCTTACGATTCTATCAAAGCTGGGATCGTGAGCTATTTAATATATAAACACAACTTATATACAACAATGTGCTATAAGCGAGAATAAACAAAGAAACTAAAATTCGATCAAACCGTATTTAACCGAGTTCGTCTAGACCGAATCGATTTACCCTTGCAGATGGACCTCGTATCGTGGGGTAGGGGGGGGGAGGAAAGGAGAGGGGAGGAAAGGAGGGGGGATTGTAGAATCGACGATCAAATCGTAACTTTCCTATAGGGAATATAAACAAGAGAGATAATCGCCTTTCCGGGGATCATGCAAAATTTGCATCTTTGCATAGTACACCAACCGGAGTCTACTTATTTTTTTTATTTTGTTTGAATGTGGTACTACCCAACTAATCTTGCAGTTTTTATTCCCGCAATATAAGAAATGCCACTATATTGTATTTGATCAGCACAATAGCAATATTATTATTCACCTACATAAACGCAGGAAAAAGTTGCGATAACTTTGCAACAAAAAAAAGAAAGCACTTCAAAAACTTAGTGGCGCAAATGTCACTCGTTCAATAAATTAGCAGCACTTTTCTTCAAAAAAAAAAAAAAAAAAAAGTGCTGGTTTCGGTAATTCACTTAAAATAATTGATTAAAAAATTTATTGTCGAACAGTGGTGTCATATTTCAGAAAAAAAAGATAACAGTAATAAAATCAAGTGAGTGATGAATCATAGGAAATGTAATCAGCGGATCAATAAATTCAAAAGTGTGGCATTCAATCGACCTCTTGTAGAACATGAGCGAATTTCTTATTGACTGGCTGCTCATCTTCAAGCATATTTTGAGTGAGTAATGCGACGCCCAATTGGTCTTCTTTGGTGAATGGTTGAGCCATCAATGGTAACCACCTGGACACAAAGAATACTTCAACTCTTTTATTGAGGGAGTCGAACAACTTATCAGCTTTCAAAAAAAAAAAAAAAAAAACAAAAAACAAAAAAACAAAGAATAATAATAATAATAGATAAAATTGAGATTAGGGAAAAAATGTTGTTGCAAGAACATGGAATATCGAGTAAACCATTTTGATGAGGCGTAATTTAATCTCTTTCCCGCGATGTTCCTATGGGTCGATCCCCCCCCATTATCCGATCTACGTTTGAGAAAATGATGAAACCCACCGGCGATAATCACATACTTTCATAAATAAATAGTATATTTGCTTTTCAACAAATATCAACTAAAAATGCTATTTAATAGGAATTCAAGCAATGAACGGTTAAAGCAATAACCTTCTAGCCGTCATTCCGGCCTCCTCAATGCTTAAATTCACGTTGCCAGGAGTGAGGTATTCTTGGATCCATCGCGGCAATTTGCCCATTTTATCCTTTTTAGCGAATCTCTGAAACATGATAACGCTCTTTAGCCCTTTTTTAACGTTAAAATTATTTGAATATTTGATTTTATTTATTTTATTCGTCTTTAATGAAGCAATAAAACTCATTATAATCATCGAACGGGTATAATATTCACAGAAATTACTAAGAGGGATGTCATCTCTCAGCAGCATTATACATTCAGTACTGAAGTATAGAAACTAACTAATACGGTAGGTTGAAATGAAACGATAATGCCTTAGCATCTCAAATAGGACACTGGAAAACATCCGCAGACAGCGGTGCGGTAGGTAGTTCGACATTTATAAGCCGATAATAACTCGCACTGCGCCATTTATATAATACAAATTTGAAACCTATGGATTTATTAAACGATGGCTACCAACAATAACTGCACAAACATGGCGAGTAAATATACCTAACAGACAAATTTGCCGACTATCAGTTATAGCTAACGAAGTCGATCACTTTTCTAAATCCAATCACAGATTCTCTCAAGCATCAATTATGACATTACAAGATTCTTCACGCAGAATCCTCAAAAAGCTTGCACCTTTCAGACGCTGACAATGCTTGTAACTTATTTCCCAGCAAATTCCCTCCCCACCCCCCCCCCCATCCCACTGAACAGATTCCCAAAACATGATAGCGCATTTTACTTACGAAAGCTGTAATCTACCCGGACACATCACTGACGATTTTATGCAAAATCTTCAAATCTTGCTAGCTTGTGGTGAGCAAGTTTGCAAATATGAACACGAACATGATACCCTTCTCACCTTATCGGCGAATATCATAAGACCGTAGTCAGTTTTGCCTCGCAATGCACGTCCCACACATTGTGCTGCATGACGCATCGCATCGAATGTCAAAAAGTCGTTCTCCCTGAGGGCATAAATAAATAATCAACAAATTTCAGCAATAATCCTACCTTCAGATATCTTTTCTTATTAGATCGTTTATCAAAACCTTCGATTACTATTGCACCAGGGTTTATATTTAATTTTTACGGTAAATATCGTTTCACAATATCTTCTAGCAGAGATCTTTTTTTAATGAATGGCCTTTCGAAATGATTGCCCTTCTACACAGGAAAACGCCTTCACTTCATATCACGTAATCATAGTATGAGACAAAAAAGTGCTATTTGCACTTGTAGATATGCCTCAAGTGATAAAAACTTTCGACAATTGCTGCTGAATGTGGGAAACAGTAGACGAATAAAATTTTACAAAGGATTAGAAAATCAAAAGAAGTTCGGCGGGTGGTGGATGGATGGAAAAAGATGGGAGGGAAGGGAGAAGAGCAGGAAGAAAGCAGAGCTATTCTAATGCTAGTTTTCTTCTCCAATATCTCCACAACTTGAAAAAGGTCCTCCTTCATGGCTATTTTCTCAAAGAAAAAAAAAAACCTCACTTAATGCCAAATTGTTCTCTTAGATATTCGAGGCGAGCGCGAAGAATACGACTCTCTGTGTACACATATGGTATTCCAAGCATTATAACAGCACGACCTAGATGATGAGAAAAATCGATACCCTCTGATACCTATAAATATTATCACACTTATTGCCGATATATAACTCATAATGTGCTCAATCATTTGGTTGATGATAACGCTCTTAATCACCAAGAAATGCAATGCTTCCAGGATTGTAAGTTAATTTGTGGATAGTTAGGTAATTTTCATAATGTAGAGATAGATGGATGTTGGCATTTGAGATGAGAAGTTAAAAAAAAAACCTTTAATGCTGCTTCGTTAAACTGTAACAATTCATTGATGCATTTATTTTTTGAATAATCGAGTGGAAAAGTTATTGAAAAATTTCAGACATAAAACAAGTAAAAAGATTTAAGAATAGGAAACCTCTATGAGGTGTCAGCATCAAGTGACATAATCATGGAAAAAAATCAACAATCTCTGTATTCACTACACTGCCACTATTCAAATTGCCTCATCATCCAAATAGTCCCCCCCCCCCTCCCTCCCCATTTATTTAATCACATATTTGATCAATATTCGCATTCAGTTAGTCTATAAAAGTGCATATTATGGTACTACAAAGGCCAATGAAGGATACCTTTCCTCTCGCAACAGAGAAGAGAATTGCTCCACGACCGGAGTCACAAGCTTCAACGTACTTCTCGAGGGCGACGCTCGTCTCTAACGCATCCGTTGTCTCGATGAAAAGAAGCTTATATTTCATCAACTCATCGATTATACGCTGTAAATGATCCCACTTGAATCTGCCAGGTCACGCTTATCTCAATTCCATTCATCAACCGTCAATCCAACTACCCAAAAACTTGACACCATGGGATTTCGAGTAAACCTATTTGTGTTCCACGAACGGAATCAGTTCTAATCCTGACTCTAATTTCAACTGAATAAGATTATCCGTACTACTGTAACGCTAAATTATGTCAAATGACCACTGTAACGCAAATCACTACACTGTGTCTTCGTTATAGAAGAATATTATACAGGTGCCCTTCGAAAATCATACCTCAGAATAACTCACACTATCTGCTGAAGCTCCTAACACCGATCATCTTAAAACAATTATAATGCTCTCGGATAGCTTTTCTATATTGGTTCACATAACCCCTAATATTCACAATCGATTGATGGTAAACGTCGCAGTGAATTGGCTATCTCATTAACGGCTCAATCTGGATCACTCAAGTGACGTTAAATATGGACAACTGTGCCTATCCAACAGAATCATTAAAGTACTCTCGATATCAGCGAATACAACAAACCTGATCGTACCATATCGACACGACATTTTCCATATAAACATAACTCGTAAAGAACACTACCACTCCATCGGGTACGATCGATGCGACCTCCAACACCAGATTACCGTAGTTACGGATCACAGCCGTATCGTCGCGTGACTCAAAACGTGATGTGATTGCCACCTGATCGTTGCCTAAAAACGCCCTGTAAGTTATGTTTCAAAGAGATACACAAAAATGTGCTATAAAGATGCATAAATGCTCGCCTAAAATATGCATAAAATCAGGCCTAAGCTCCGACGTAGTCAACGAAGTCGCATTCAATAACAGCCCTAGATAGAGCGCAATTTTAAGATAGGTCCACTGTTATTAAAAAAAAAAAAAGAAATAAAAAACTTCCGTCAATGTGCATTCAAATAATAAAACAAGAATGCATCACCTTTAGAGACGATAAGAGGAGCGATACATGGCCTTGCAAGTGTCATCGAAAGACTCGCCATAACTGCCGGATCGAAATCCAAAATTTTTGGATACATTTCTAGCGGTGATAATGTCTGCAAATTACTTTCAAAACTTTCATTCAATCGAGATTGCCGCTACTGAAGTCGAAAGAACAGGTGAGACGACCAATCATAAAAAAAAGAAGCATGAAGTCAAATGTGCAAAAAGCATTTCGTACGAATTCAAATTATTTCTTAATTGCAGTTAAGGTTACTACGTCGGTCCAACAGAAGGATTCACAGTGAAGATTTAATTGAGTGAACTAGGAAAATGCCTTACTTACCAACGTTGACAGGATTCTTAAATTCCTATCATGAAGTTTTTTCTCCACTATGTCGACGATCTATTAGTGTTGAAATGGCAAATCTCTAGTTCTATAAAGTATAACCTTCAAACGAGCTCAACTGCAGTAACGTCACCATTCGGGTTTATTTCCACGGTAAAATTCACTCGAAAAGTTGTTCAGTATCATAAGCGGAAATGAAAATGCTGATAAATACTAACCCCTGAAGTGATTATAACAGATTGAAAACGTTGTAAAATGGGTCGTATTGCGATTGATGCATCCATACAATTCAAATGCATTGTGCAACTATGAGCATCACCACTCTTCTCATCGAGTGGCTCAATTATCAACGAAAAGCCTATAAATGCATTTTCATAGATCAACCCAAATCCATCTAACTATCGATGCCCTCAGGCAACGTTTTCAACTAGCGAACTGCAAACATATTTGCAAGAATACCCAAACAGATACGAACATACAAAACTTTTTGCAAGAAAAAGGAAAATAATTGCAACATTTCAGGTTATTTCTATTAACGAATAAATATTTAATTAGTGCTGAAGCTAACGATCAACAAACACCCTCTAAGCTCATGCGAACGATTTCTTTACCATCAAAAAAAAAAGTTACATTCTATATCGCAAAAAGAAACACTTTTCACAATATTTTTATACAATTTTCAGTCATAAACGATATAATCTTAGTAATTTCATATATTTACGCCTCCTTATTATTATAATAACAGCTAACGCTTACCTCATTATGTAAAATAAAAGTTGAAAAAGCATAAGAGATCGGTAATTTTTTTTTTAAGTAGAAAGTTTCATACTAACCTCGAGCATATGTGCTTACAAGTGTGGCGAAATTCGTTACCAAAACCAATGAATAAAAATCTGATATATCTGCTAACTCAAGTGTACGCGCTAATGAGGCAAATCGTTCCGCACAAAATCTGAAAATCACACCCATTTTCGATACTACCGAAGCATACAAAGTAATTCTAAAACCGAGAGAAATAACTTGCTTCCTTTAACTGACAATTTGAACAATAAACCAAATGAAGCAGGAAATTACACGAAATTTAGATTAGATCGGGGCGGCACTCTTCCCTCTTACCTGTTCTTCGGGTATATACCTATGTTTTTTTGGTGTATATCTTTGGGTATACTTTCTGGTATATAGGTTTTGGGTATATACTTTTTATTACTTTCATCGAAATTTCGCAATCATCAAGCGACTACCACCGAAATAAACCCAACTTCAAAGCTTGTTCAACTATACAATTGAGATGGCAAAGCAATTGTCAACAATAAAAAAAGAATCCATAGATAGGGAAAGCAACACCGCTGAGATTTATGTCTGTACCAAATCTAATCTTTGTATTGAAAATTCACAAAGCCGCGTTTATCTATTGGTTTCCGTATACGCATTCCTACGTCTGATCTTAGAGTTCTTTACTCAATCTTTCAGGAACGAACTGTAAGATAATCCCAAGAGGTTACCTGAGTGGTCTTCGATCAATATACATTCGTTCTTGTATATCAAAAAGAAAAGACGCTGGACTCTCTATGAGCACCGTTGTAGAACGCATTCGATATTTGAGATACTCAATGAAGCGACGTAAGAAGTTGACGAAATGTTGTGCTGTTCTGATAGAACCCGGAATTGCCTCTTGAAGGATCGAATCCGGTAATACTGAAACCACAACAACTCATTGTTTGAGTACAAATATTGATTCATTCGCTTTTCTCGTAAAGCCCAAATACAAGTCCAAACTCAACTGCAAACTTAGTTCTAAATAAAGCCGATTTTCGAATTTCTCTCTCAGCAGTACCAGCAGTACTATTATTCTTAAACTGTTTTCTCTTTAAAAAGTAAAACTGTATCACAATTTTAACGGCAATTTTGCTACAGAAAACGATGTATCACCTCAGAGCACACATTGCTCACTTCATCACACACATCTCGATCATTTAAAGCACATACAGCTTCGGATCGATAGTAACATATCAACTAGAGCTTTATTGGGGTGACAGCAGCCCTGCATCCACAGTGGGCTGAGGTGACTGCACGAACTTCAATGATGAAATTAAACCTAGCAGAACGCTTGTCTTCGAGTATTTCACATTAATTACTAAACGACTGCTGAATAAAGTAAATAAATTCCTTACCTGGATTTGCAAGTGTTTCATCATTGGCGCGATCTTGTTCCACTTGTCTAAGTCCTTCAACTAAACGTTCGTATTCACTTTGCAGCCGTTCATTATTCTCCTCTTTTAATCTAAAAATTCATAATGTTGCATAATGAAAATAAATAATACTAGTCAAAAATAAATCAAAAAAGATTACTTCAATTCTACATGCAACAGTGATAATAATTAAGAACGAAAAATAAATTCAGCAAGATTTAATTAATCTAAATAAAGAATATAAGTCGCCAAATTATATGTTACTGAATGCTTAATCTCTACCCTTAAAGAGACACAAATCTCAGTTTATCATATCCATTCCCCTCATAAATTCCTTAACAATATCTATGTGATGATCGAAAAATCGAAACAAAAACCGCCTTATTAAATGACGCAAATATACACCCCTAAGAAATTGTTTCATACCTCATTCGGTCACATGCTCATAACAATAGCTGTCATGCAATGATGCAAGAACATTAGAAGAGGGGCAGATAAATGAAGAATGGAAAGGGGCAAAGCGAGGGGGATGGGAGAAGGGTGTAAAAGTCTGCACCCAAATCTTATGCTTGGCAATCAACCTCGTTAACCACTCAGCCACAAGTATCCACTCATGTTCTAATGTCATAATTTCTATAATAAAATATGAAAACAAAACTCAATGCCCCTTAAAATATTCTCTACTGAAGCGGACAACAAAGACCACCATGCAAGACAAACCTTTGTACATGCTTATCGAGGAGAGCGACTCTTTGCATCGCTTTCTCAACTGTTGATTTTGTTAGTGATACGCTCATCGATTCGATACATACGTTATCTTAATAATACTCTTTTAAAAAACTTCAAGAAAAAAACTTCAAAAATCGGAAATTTTGAGAATCAGGAAAAACTTTTAAAAAAATAAAAATTAAGAAACTTGACATAAAATAGGTTTATTCCTCATACCATATATAAAACACTTTCATGCCACTAATCAAACATTCACAATGGTAAACAATTTACATAGAAATGACCTATAAGCTTAATAGATTTAAACAAAACAATTTCTTTGCTACTATATGAGTACGCAAAGATAAATAAAAGGCATAACTATTCAAGAAAAAAAAACCTAACCAATGTTGTGTGCTTCATCAAAGACAACACACGAACGTCGACTGAAATTCTTCGAGACAAGTTCCGCAATTTTAGGATCGAGAATATAGTGATATGAGTAGATTATAATATTAGCACGATCTGCGCTGGCTCTTGCCACAAAGTATGGACAGACGCCTTTCTGACGACCCCATTTACGCAGATTTGACTACAAACAATATAACAATTATAGTGGAACTGGTTCCAACTGCAATGAAGGTATAACATGAAAAAGATATAAGAGGGAGAGAGGATGAGGCGAAGATATGCTCGGAAAATCTGGTTCTACGTAACCAACCTCGGAACCGTTATCATCACAACCAAAAACAACAGCTATCGTTTGAACAAATAAGTCCTTATGCTTGAGATAAACCTGGCCCATACCGCGATACAATATATCCAAACTTTCTGGCAGTTTTTTGCACACCAACTTTCATCGATTCATCTCCGACGAAAAAAAACTTTCCAAAAAACGATATACGAAAATAAATGTTACTAATTTAATTATAACCTTTACTTACAAAATAATATCCTAATCACCCCCCTCCCCCCACACACACACAAAAAAAATCACTAATATAGCATACCAAGTTGTAGACACCTGTTGGAAGAACAATATCTCGTTGTGCATCGAATTTCTCAAAGAAGGAGCACGACGGTAGATCAGGTTGGAGTTTACGCTTAGCACGAACAAAACCTGCTGTTAACCTAAATCGATTCAAATGTATCATCGATGATGAAGATCAACTGGAAACAAATGATTAAAATTATATAATCGACGAATAAATTAATCAAATGAGCAAATGCTCAAATATCGCATCAAATTTTGTCAAGGAATAAAAAGTGAAGATAACAAATTTTCAGGATATATCATTATTCGCGAAATTCTTTTTATTTTTATTTTTCCCAAAAACTGAACAACTCACCTCTGACATGCACCATCAACTGCAGTGCCTTGACGTAAACATGCAACAGATTCATTGATGCAGAGATTCTTGCGTGCCGATATAGCTAATGCAAGTAATGCAGGTTGCTTCTAAAATTTAACACATTAACTCCACAATATCAAAGCTGCTCGAGCTAGTCACTGATATATTCCCATTGCTTTAACATATCTGCTGCAGTATCAGAGGATTGCTAAATGCATGGAGTGTGCGGTGTTACGAAGGGAATGCCATAACTATTATTCGCATTGCTTTTATTTTTATTTTTTGGTAGAAATATATCCTACATTTCACCTTAACCCCTCTGATGATGCGAAAAAAATTAGCCGAATATGTCATCTCTCATAAGGGAGCTGATTTTGATATGCCTCACACTTAAATGGCAACTACCATTTAATGATAAGTGAAAACACTGTCCACAGACGTGATCTACAAGCACGGTATTTTCTTTTCCGGAACCCATAGTATGTGTTAAAATAGTTGCCGCAGTATTATCGCCTCGCATCAGTCTTTTCAAAATGCAATAAAAATGAGCTAAGTAAAATCAACGAAAAGGCAGAAGAAGCTGGTGCAGTAAACACTTGGCAGTTCCCCTTCTCTTTGCAATCCCCCTCCCCCCCCGTCACCAGACCAAGTAATCGTATGAATCTGTTTTCCAGAAAACGACTAGCATAAAATATAAACCTAACCCCGAAGAAGCGCAAGGGAAATTTTAGATATACTTAATTGCGATGCAATTCTTTTCAAAATCGATTGGTCTATTCGAACATTAATGTAGAAGATCTCCTATATACCTACTGATAGGTAATATATCCACTATATTTTAGCAATCTGACCTCAATGATTATTGAGGACAGACGGGCACACTTATATAGTCGTAATAAATAATGCGAAATCACAGCCCAACAATTGGGCGAAATTGCAGCCCTAGGATCAGCAACCTGATATCCCTTTTAAGGCAAGAAAGAGAAGTGTTTCTTATCAAAAAAATGACAGATCTATTCACCCAGAAAAGAAAGTGATTAGAATAGAATCGGAATCACTCTCCAATGACGTCATAAACAAAAAAAAAACAAAAAACAAAACGATAAAAATAAACTTACCCCATTGATTTGTTCATAATATTTGAAAAGATTACGAAGTTCCTCGACACATTTCTCTATTTCGGGTATCGTTCGTGAGCAATATATCAACTTATCGAGCTTATCCGGAAACTTGAGCATATNTAAAAATAAACTTACCCCATTGATTTGTTCATAATATTTGAAAAGATTACGAAGTTCCTCGACACATTTCTCTATTTCGGGTATCGTTCGTGAGCAATATATCAACTTATCGAGCTTATCCGGAAACTTGAGCATATAGGCGAGGACGAGTGAAAGCAATGAGACCGTCTTACCGGTACCCGAAGGCATCTCCAATAGAGCATGACCCTAAAGCAAATTTTATTGTCAACGAATATTCGGCTACAAATTCATAACTCTTCTTTGAAATGCTTTTCAATTGTAAACCATCACTTCGCGAACACTTTCAGACTACAAAAGATCAAGGTCAAGCTCCCATGCATTACAAGGTCAAACTCCCATGCATTACAATTTGCCGGTAAAGGGTGGACACATCCGCCTCAATGAAGAGATAGAGGCAAAGGGGAGGGTGGATGCAACTTAATACCGTAATGAAGAAGTCAGTTGTAACTCTCCCACTAAGTACTCACCTCTTCCTAGTCGTGTTGAACGATCGTAGGCAATTAAACTCAATCATTGTTAACCAAAAAATATAGACAATTAGCATTCAATACCTGTGCATCAAGTGTTTTCTTCAACTCCTCCATATAGAGAACTTGCTCAGGATAGACATAATCGTATGGGAAATACACCTCCAAACCATCCACATCGATCCTTCAAAGGAATCTTTTTTTAAGTGTTTCTTATATGACATAAACAACTGTTAATTTATACAATTTCTAGAAAAAAAAGGGGTTATATTTAGCTGATCGATAATAAAATTCAACTGGTCGATATCGAAATTCAATTCACCAATATTACCCTCAAATTATTGGTTCTTCAGAAAAGAGAGTACTGAAGAAGTGGAAAGGTTTTTTTTTTTTAATTTCGCTAATCCCCTTCGCGGATCTACAATCGACAAATACAACTATACGGCCAAACTGGCACAATATACATCTAAGTAGATTTAAATATACATGAAAATGTGTTGTGCTAAAAACACAAATATAAAAGGCACAAAATGTGTAATCAAAAGGAATTGAAAAATGATATAAGAAAGAACTTACTTCATTTCTGCGATTGTGGTACTGCTTAACGTGTCACCAAGTAAACAGCACTTCAATCACAATCCTGAAATATATCGTCGCATATATGAATACACTGTACCATAGCCATAGATGGATGCAATCACAACACAGTTACTTACATACTAAGCTTGTCATTAAGGTCAAGCTATGCTTTGTCATTAAGGTCATGCTACTTTTTTTGAGGTCAAGATGTTGGAACAAGAATGCTTGCAGCATCACCGTTACATTGGCACCAATATTACCTCTGAAAAACCTTAACAAAGCTGTAGACTCTTAACTCACAACGAATATTAATATATCCAGAAATTTCAGTGGAATTACGAATAATTTCAGTGTAGATTCATTCCAATAGTTCGTTCGTAATGTTCGCTTAGTGTCTTAGTAGCACAATCGTCCCATATGATGCTAATGCAACAACGATCGAGGCATACAGAATCCTGTATGACGGATCTTGGACGGCATTCTAGAGTTTGTGGTTGACAGATGTATTCTATTTTGAAGGACATATGCTCCTCAACGAAAGCCTAAATAGTGGTGTCCTTTCCTTCAACTGTCTTAAAACTTGTATTTCCATCCTTCACTCCTGCTCATGCATCCCTCTCCTTCCCTCACCCCCCCTCCCTCTTCCCTATTATCAGACCACTTTCCCCTCGTCAAATCAGTCCAGCTTTTACCTCCGAAACAACCTACCCGTTTCCCCTCCAACCGTCCACAAGAAACAACGTGCCGATGTTGACTTAAAAAGTTTATCACAACCACGCAGATCCGAAAATATCGGCATTACCGTAATGTTCGGGGTTTGCTCCGCACAAGTAATCCGGCATCTGAGATCTGGAAACGTGAAAGTGACTGTGCTGGAAGAGGCTTTCAAAAACCGCCGTAATAACTTTAGAAATACGTGGTGGTCTGAGCTCCTGGAACCGGAACTCCGCTGGATCACGAAAATCGAGTTGCAGTCTCGAAAACCTGTGGAATTCCGCGATTCCAAGCCTAGAATTCTGCCGCAGGCGCACACTTTTCTAATTGTAGAACAAAAGCTGAACATTGAAAAACATTTCATGACTGCTTGTATAGTAGATCCATGATGATTTTGGTGTAACCGACAAGGCATCGCTATTTTTGGTACCGGATGTTAGGTGTCAGGGGTCGTTCATTTCGGCTCGTCAGCACGTTGAGGATTCTGAACTGTGCATGGCGTTGATGCATAGTCACATATGTAAATTTATTTAGAGATGCAAAGTTTTCCGGAACGCGAAGTACCGATTTGAGTTTGGCTTGCAATTGAAAAATTACTTGAGTTGTTTTCCAGACTGCTTATTAAGGAGTACTTACGAGTTGAAAAAACAGTTGGTTAAAGAGATAACCGATAGCACCTAAGATATCGAAAGTGATGGGTGAAAGGGACTGTAGTAGCTCAACGGATACGACGTGTACGTGGAAAGTGAAAGGAGTCAGGTTCAGATCCTGTCTATGAGCGAAATTCTCACTCGCCACCGAGCAGTTTAAGATTTTTTGATTTTATTCGTAATTCATTGAAGTATCCTGCACATGTGCAGAAAACAAGTAAGGCGACCAATGTAAAAATTGAAGCACATTCGAAACGTTTCAAATTCAACAGCCTTTGAGAACGGATATACAAGAAAAGGCGGCCTTCTCTTTGAAAGTTAGGCTGAATTTGTCCATATTCCAAAATTTTTTTTGAATTTTTATCGAATATTTATGCATATTATTTCCGTTTTATTTTCGCAGTATTTATGGTTTGATTATGCCTCACTTCTAATATCTCTCAAATCTTTTGTGTATGAAAATGGATGCTTCGAATTATCCTTCATATTAAAACGGCGAAGTTAGAATGCACATATTCTTAAGGGATATTGCTTTGATGAATAATTTCTAATACAATTCACCATAAGGAATTATCCACATCTCAAACAATCTTTCCCGAAAGTATCGCTGAATCTCGAATCAGTCCATCTTCATGAATCGTTTATCGGTCATCGATCTTTGCGTTATCACCAATGTTATCCATCCGAACACCTTTTATTTGCATAGGAGCGAAACTGTAGAACTACATTTCGAATGCATTCGAGTGGGTTGCTAATATAAGAGGTTTTTTTTTTTTTTTTGCTTGCACTTGTTTACCTATCAGTATGTGTGCGTTGTGTGCATAGATGGTACTTATAGCAGCTGAATAAGCAAATCTACGGTCATAAAATAGAACAGATATAGGGTTGATTTGGATTAAAACTCAACGAGTTTAGTCTAAAGCACTAACTAATTTGACAGCAAGTACAGGGAAAAGTTTCTTTCATAGTATCTTTCAAACGCCAACATCATCACGATTTACATCTATTTTATAGAAAGCAAAGGCAGCAATATAATTGTTTAAAAGGAAACAAGAGAATATGCCGAGAAGGACTCTAAAGTGCACGATGGAGGAGGGAGGTGGGGGACGCTGTCTGTATACAGTATGCTTGAGTGTAGGGTGACATTTTACTATTAGAGCGCCCGGCTGTCAATTAGCGCCACGCTTAATGCCACCTTCTGAACTACAATAATACTCAAATATTCACTCACCTATCCTCATATCTATGCTCATATTTTCTTCTATTCTATCGAATCGAGTATCACTTCAAACAATCGTTCGCTTGATATTTCAATACTCGTTCAGATATTCATCTCTTTTGCATCCATTTTTTATATATATTGCATCAATATTTCTATACAATTAAAAAAGAATCTTTTTAGGTTTAGCACTATAAGTTGATGGTCCACAAAAGCATGATCGTAGCGTTGGTCCTTCAGCACTTCCACGACAATAACATGAAACCATTTTACGATAGTCATCTTTCCAGCATAAATCACGGCATGTATTTTCGATACAACGATCAAGACTTCCGAATGAACTGAAAAATTTCGCATTTTATATGACTCGATTAATAATAAATGTCAGTAAAATATTGTTATTTATTCAATTCCAGTGAAAATTTCACAAAAAAAAAGAAAAAAAATTCTATGAAGAGAACGAATGAGCTGAAAATATTTACAACCGCTAATTACTTATCTTTTACTTAGCAATACCATTAGATCTTATAGTATATAAAATTTTCAAAAATAGTAGATCAATGGGTACGGTACAACAACTAAAGGTCAATGATATGCGGAATTACCATGGTAGTGTGACGTGAGGACTACATGTAGATGGACATGATCTTGTCGCTTCGATTTGTGCGCATAGTGAAACAGCTGCAACCATGATAGAACATAGAAGCGTACACATAGTGCACCATGAATGATGTGAATGATTTTGCAGCAATGAACGCAACATATGTCGATTCAGACGAATATGAACGTGTTTATCGGTGTGAATTGCCGTAGGCGATTACATAATGACAAACTTTTTACTAAAGAACATCGATATCAGGTTTTCGTTAAGCTCATACAATGGTGCTTCACAAACAATAGCGATAAGATGAAGTCGAACGATATTTATTCCGTTCTTCACTCTTTTTCGTTTATTTTTGGAAGTGAATTTCGAGGAATATAATTCGTTCTATAATCGAGGAAGCATTTAACTCCAACAATTTTTCCCATTTACTTACACTTTTTTCTATCGACTTTAATTTTTTTGAAAAAAAATAGCTTTTTGAGAAATTCCATAAAAAAGCAGACTTCGTTACGAATAAGTGAAGAAAGTCCAGGTAGGCAATCAATGAGATTCGCATATTTTCCACTTTTGCACCTAAAATATCTCATAATTTACAATAATTGGCTGAAAAAAGTCAATTTTTACCGCTGGTTTTATTTCTAGTTCGATAGCAATTAGAAAATATATTCTGAGTTGTACTTTTTAGATTCAGAAATTATTTATTTCCTTCTATTAGTAAATCATTTTCATATATGATTTCCATTTTGTTCCAAAAAAAATCAACTTCCACTTAAAAAATTCGATATAGAATTTAATACAAGGATAGAAATAGAACTGGATTATCATTATTAATTACAACTTGTATGAGAAAAACTGTGTCAATTTTGTTGTAAACATTCGACGGAAACATATATATGTTTATGTTAATATGTGCACATGCATTCACCAATATATCGTTTTGCCTAA
>JAAVTS010001223.1:34983-46400 GCA_022845575.1 Baylisascaris ailuri
ATACGATGTTTCCGTTCAGAATAAATCTACAACAAATGAAATGAAGTGATTGTTGCGGAAATAATTTGCTAAATAGATCAATTCATCAAAATTAACGACTCCATTCAAATGCTTTAAATTCCAATTGAGGCGAGAATTTCAATAATTATTTAATGCCTAACAATGATTAAGTTTTGTAAGTGTGTCATCGAACAAACGAATTATTGAAGCGGGCAACTTCTCGAAAACTTTACAAACAATTATTATTTGGATGATTTCATTTGCTTTTGAGCAATGAAAGCGAAAAAAAAATTGAAGACTTACAAGCATCTACGTGGAAATGCACTGCAAAAACTTTTAGACTATGTAGATGAGCATGAAATTATGAGTAGCCAATCGTATGTTGTGGTCTTAGAAAAATTTTTTGAGTGCTTCATAAAAAATAGAACACAATGAAGGGAATAGTTAAAAAATGATTGAATCAAGAGCTTAATGGTGCTCTTTTTTGCTAGATATTTGCTAGCGTTTTGTTCGAGGATGTATCCCCAATCGTACATTGTTTATGCTAATTCCACAGAAATATATAAGCTCGCATCCATTTTTATTCAGCAACTGACCCTTTTTACCTACATCCACCACTATACTTAAAAGCATATTGATATTCATCATTGCCCAAATTTATACGTTCAATATGCCCAATTATTTGCATAAACGCTAATTGTGGCATACGAAAAACACTGATAGCTAAAAAAAGAAGACAGTCTACGAATTCGGAAAGTCCGAAAAATACCAACGAGTCGCTTAATCAGCGATCATTTTTGTGCTTATCAATACTTTTCCATGTAAAATTAAAAGATGCGACCACCACTTACTGCCAGTCTTTTCCATGACTTGTTTCTTTGCAATATCGGTGAGGCTTCTTGCTTTATCGCCAACAAAATTCACCACTGCATCTTTCATCGATTCTTTTGTCGTTGTTGGTAAACTAAAATTACAGTCTACTTTATTAGGTTTTAAATAAAGTAATTAACTTACTACAATAAAAAGATCACTTAAGGAATCAATATTTCAATGGCCATCATAAAAAAAACATGAGCAATAATAACCGCATTAATCAATTTAGTAATGCTTCAAAAAGTGAGTTAGGAATATTTAAACGAATGTGCTGATTCAAACAAGCTTCTGTTTATATGAATGCAAATGATAAAATATTCCAAAATTCTTTGCTATTACCTCTAAGGTTCAAACCTCTATAGAGAGGTTTTTTTTAAAATTCATATGACTTCTAATCTTGCTGTTTTCACCCATAATAAACTTGCTTCTATAAAGAATATGTTCAAGTCTTCTTCGTTCATTCTCATACATTTGTTTACTGTAGAGCACTCTTGGAATTTCGGAATTTTTTACAACTAAGACAGATGCCGCTATCTCAGCGAAATGCTGCATGAAATAGTGAGCGAAACTCGCTGAAAAAAAAAAAAAAAAAAAAAAAAAAAAGATCGGCCAATATTAGGCAACTCAATTATGTACTTTTCAACGCACTTCATATTGAAATTGGTTTCAGGGCGAGAATTCAATCCCCAAATCAAAAGTAACTTCAGAGTAAATCGGAACTTGGTTACTCTCTGTCAATTTAATTTTACAAAACTGTCTTTTTTCCACCCTCTTGTCATTTAGTTTTCCCACTCAAAAAATATACCTATACGAATTTTGAGCATTTCGATGAAATATTTTCCACAAATTTTTGC
Source organism: Baylisascaris ailuri (assembly GCA_022845575.1). NCBI lineage: Eukaryota > Metazoa > Nematoda > Chromadorea > Rhabditida > Ascarididae > Baylisascaris > Baylisascaris ailuri. Next base: position 36,711 of record JAAVTS010001223.1, read on the forward strand.
GTTTTTTCAAAAAAAAAGCACTAACTGACGCATATCATTTGCATATAATTGACGAACATCGATTTTAATGCGAACAATTGTGTTAGTATTGGACCATCTAATAAGCATTAAAATTAAAGCTCGAAAAAAAAGATTCATTCATGAGGCGATATTGAAAAGCGTAAAATAAAAAAAAAAACTTTTTTAGAGTGGAGAATTACCTAAGAGGATTAGCGATGAAAAAAAAAAGACCATCATTCGCAAAACAACTGTTCGTCCGAAGTGGGAAAGCAGTTCTATCAAATGTGATATTCCCTTACAAAATCACCAAAAAAAAAAGACCGATCTGAAGAAAATTTTCGAATCGAATTAACATCAATAAATTAAATGCAAATTTTTTCCATTAACGATTGCAATCATTCATTCGCTGAATTTATCGAATGTCTTATGAACATTTTTCTACTTCGAGAACGAACGTTAATAAATCGTTTTTCACATTCGCTAATTAAAAAAACGTAAAGGTTATCAAATTATTGAGGTGGATTATTTTTTATGGATGCAATAATAGTGACGATTTCAAACGTCGGAAAAAAAAGATGAAGCAAAATTTAGAAAACTAAATGAAACATTTACCGATGATTTAATTTTTCATTGGATGCTGTGAGTGAAAATTAATTTAGAGAGGAATATAATCATGAGCAGTTTATTATTACAGAATGGAAGCAATGTCCTAAATTAAGTACTTCTTGAACACCTCTCTCGAAAAATTGTATCCGGATAGCTTATGTCAATTTAAAAGAAGAGCAGTGAACGATTCTAAACAATCGAATAAATGAGTGGAAACAAACTCGACATAAATAAGCCGACGAATCGAGCAGGAACGAATCACTACCCCATTTAACTGGGAGCGAAGAATGTAGTTAGTCGAAAGTTTTTAATTTCCAGCAAGTAAGCAGCAACTAGACGACAAAAATGCACTTGAAAGAATGAAAATTTTACAAATAAGCATCGAAAAGTATTGGAAATCTTAAAAATTGAGAAAAAACGCCTGAAAACGGGACAAAGTCCACCTTTTGCGGCTTACAAAAACAAGAACACTAATAAAAACCCTATCGTTTGAGCTCGAATTAACCGAGTAAAAACTGATATCTGACGATTTATTAAGCTATTGATCGAAAGTTTTGGCCAGAGATAATGCGCCACTTATTTAAAAAAAAAAAGGCTTGCAAAAACCTCTGAAATTTTGGGGTGTGAAATTCACATGTGCGATGAATATGAAGCGTGTGCATACGTTGTTTCCGTGGTAGTTGGTGGTAGTGTCGTTGTAGGCACAACCATAGGTTCATCCGAAGGCGCATGCTCAAAATTCAGTTCAGGATCGGGCTCCGTACCGCTCAAGTCGATTTTCACCATACCGACTTTGGCTCACACTTCTTCTGCTCTGCCAAGTCGATAACCACTAATCTCCCAAATAGGACGGTATTCTGCAATGACATATCTCAAAACAATAACTCGCCACAGAATAATTCAGTGACGTTGAAATGACGCTAGAAGAACGCGAATATAAAACAGTCTACGTCTGTTGAATACTGTCTGAAGATGTAGGAACGGTGATCAATTAGTACTTCTTCATTCATTCCCTTCCTCTACCTTACGACAAAAACGAAGGTCACATTTTCCGCAGCAACATTCCACCGATTCTGTGTTACCATCCGAGGGACAATGAAACAGGATGGACAGTGGATGGTAGAAGGAAGCAGAGAAGGAGAAGGGCGAAAAGAAGACATGATTTGAACATTTGAATCTTAAAGCTGTAAAATAGTGATGGTTCATTGGAAAAGTAAAAAGAGAATGCAAAATCATAGAAAACAGACATTACGAATGAAGAAGCTCCAAACAATCATAGGGTGAATCTGAAAGAAAGGGAGAGAAAATAAAAAACGATATATATGCATCGGTTTGGGATGCCGCAGTGGCATTCTCACAGAAAAATCTGTCCTCCTATTAAAGAATACAAGGGAAATGAGATGAAAACTGTAGACTTTAGCAGAAATAGAAACGCAATCAGAAGTGAGCCTCAGTTCACTCAGCACGAATATGCCAGAATCCGCTAAGCGGTCTCACCCAAGTCAAAAATACGGTCAAGATGATGCGAGTTTCCTTTTTACTATTGAAATATAAAGTTTAAAATCAAGAAAATGTATTTCTTCGTTGAAAATATTTTCGCTCATATGCTGACTACGCTTTGATGTCGTTACCTTTCATGTTTTCAGCCTTGCACAGCCTATGACGACGACCTTTGACTAAAGAATGATTCAATCGGGAAGCAACTCAGGCTCTGAGAAGCACAGAAATTAGGACAAGATGAGTTCTCGTCTAAACAAAACTTCATCAGGAAGCGACATCAGCAGAATAGGAAACATAGAAAATTTCGGGAAAAAAGCCAGAGAACTGCATCCAGATGGAATCTTCGTAACAAAGGGAGGCATCCACATCACATGATCTCAAAATCGTATCACTACTACTTTTATTACCAGTGTAGGATTGGGAAATATAAAAAATATTCAAAAGAGTGGAAATGTACTTGCTGCGGGGTGGAGCCAATCGAAGTGGGTGGCTTGCTTAGAAATGCGGTCTGCACACTGAATAATATCTCGGAAAGGTGCGAACAATTGTGCCAGCGATTAACTCACAACTGCGACAACTAGCGTAGCACAGGTTTCATTATTAATCCTTCTTTAAGCTCTCTATGACTACTTAAAGAACCTAATAACCTGAAAAGATGGCTACTTGCATTTCTAAGTAAATCATAGATAAGTTTAGAGTCTCCAATAAAAAACCACCACGATCGCTATCATTGGCTAGTCGATTCACGCCAAACAGTGGCGAACCTATCTGGAAGCATGTACATATCGTTTAGTGTGCTAAGCCTCGGAATGATGCAAAAGACATGTCGCTGTGAAAATGTCTGCTGGAGGCATATGCTACATACATTCACACTCCTATCGGAAATGAACTTCATGGTTCAATGCTTCAATTTGGAAAGTAACATCTTGGTTTCTATTTTCTTTCCCAATCGTTGGAAAAGCTGCATTTTCTCCCGATTTCTTCCTTCTCACCCTACAAGAAGCAAATTCGATAATGAAGGCTGCAATCGGAGGGAATGAATATTTGCCCTACATCAAAAGGCATGTTCAAATGCTCGACTCAGAGTTGCATCACAAACCATTCCTGAACTACAAACCAATAAAGCAGCACCGACAGACATCAACACAAACCGACAACTGAAAGAACCAATATTACAAATGGAAAGAATAAGTGAATAATGAAAAAAAAACAGTTTATTTTAGCTTCTCCGCAAAATAACTTAGACCTATTATACTCAGCACATACCTAATTAACACAATGTTTATATTAAAATGCAAATATTTCAAATTATCACCACGAATCGATCAGTTAAAATTCCCATCACTGTCAACAATAAAGACAATTTCATAAGACAAAGATGGCAGCCCACATCTGAAAATATCTGTTAACAGGAAAACTAGAATTTCTATGAATATCGCTTTATTCTACTCACTTTACATTGCAATTTTCAGTAGAAATATTTACGTATTGAAGTGCTCACATCCATGTGCAATATAGTCAACTTCATATCTATTAAATAAGACATTAAACTTCATATAAATGGAAGGCAATTAGTTGTATGATTGGATGGGCAAATAAAATTGTGCAAACGAATAAATGAGTTGATAAAAGTTGCTCTTATAATAACGCAAAGAATCGCTTAGAACAATGTTAGAGGTTAATGTTCTAAGATAAATGCATGTATCATCCGCTATTTCTTGTTCGCCTCATGATGTCTAACTAGCAAATAACAGCAAAAATTAGTACTATGCGAAACATCAGGTAGAACGTAATGCGACAATTTCCTTTGCATGAAGGCAGAAGGTGAAGTTTGTAATGATAAAATGCTAATATTAGAATAGATTGAGAAGGAGATACATTAGAAATGAATAAATTTTCACAAGAAATTTCTTGCTATGACGTTAAGATCGAAGAGAATAGTTCCAATTTCTTTAAACAGTAAAAATCTTTTATTTCAATTTTCAATTCTGTTTAATTATCTTGAAATCAACAACCGTTCTCTCACACCTATATGAAAATTATGAGTCGGCAGCACCAATGTTTCGAAACAGATGGAATACGAGTTGATGGTCAGTAATCGAAGCAAGTGGGAAATTTCAAAACGTTTAACGATATATACGAGAAAGCTGAAAGCGGCTAACGCTATTCTTTGAAAAGCTATAATCAATGGGGACAAGAAAAAGTTCACAGCCTTTCATTAGGGACAAGGCTATTCAGCCAACGTCAAGACCCGTTCGAGAAGGATCTCTCCCTCTGTTGTTTGTTTGCAATAAAGGGGAACAGTGAAAATCTTTCGAACAACCTTAAATCGGCGGGATTAACAAAGACTTTGGCAAAACAATGCCCATAGAAGTAATGATAGGAAACCTGCCGCATTAAAGGTTTCTGTACGAAACCACAACGGGAATTGTTCGTTGCCAATGCATAGTTGAAGTGGATTCAGCCGACATCATTCAAGAAGCAATCAAATCAAAAAGATGTAGAGAACGGAAGGAAGACATATGGAGCTTCGACCTGACGTGGAGAAGGACGATAGGAACACGAGGAATAGCGTGACGCTCTTCTGATGAAGGAACAGTGAGAGAAGCTTGTTGGCTAACAACGCCTAGATCCATGCGTCAATCGTTGAAGGCGCCTTCCGAACACGAAGACGTCGGTGTTGAAGTGACGCACACACGCACGCAGCTGAAAATCGATGCATGAGCTACGCCTCCAAACAGCATCGCCTCAACAACGACGTCGACTGCATACTCGGATCGAGCATCCACCTGCCTCGTCTCATCTAGAATGGGCCAAACGAGCGCATCCAAAAATCGACGATGCTCTCTTTTTGTATTAGTGAGCAGATATATTTCTCCAATGCAATTTCCTAACATTATATCATACACTCATCGTTGCTTCTCATTACACAACTTCACCTATTTCTCGACCTAATAACATATACAGCTTATGTCCCAGAAAGAGATCAACTCTTACTTAGCAACATAGAAGATGAAACATAGTTTACAACAGATCTTACAAGATACGGTTCCTTAAGGGAGTCGGAGATTGGTAAGAACTAAAAAAAAAAAAAAAAAAAAAAAAAACGAGAAGAGGCCCTCAAAAAGGTGACAGTTCTGAAAATTCCTGGGGAATATCCTTCTAGGAGATGATTCGAATTCGTAATCCTCCCTCATCATTTTGTTTTTTATAGAATTTCAATGAAACAGTCACGTGTTCTAATTGCTTCATTGTCATCTCAACTTAACCAAGCAATGAAGCGTTTAATTAGATTTGTCTGTCAAGCGACCATCAAATCGACATTTAACATGAATCCTTGAATGTCGAGAAAGAAGACAACGCCAAGCAAAAAACTTACCATTTAAATGTGAAGTTTACGCAGTGAATTCGCGCTGATAACGGATATGTTCAGAATGCAGACTGAAATTCAAGATAAACTCTTAAAGACTCTATGCAGCACTTCATCCACATTCATATGACTTCATAAGGCAATTTTTGGTCTCGAATTGGTTATGAGTTTCATAGGAATGAACGAAATAAAAGGACATTTTTCGACAATTGAACAATCAATCGCCTATTTATTACTCTACAAACATAATAGGTTTTTCAGTTCTCCGTAATCGCGACTTTTCGACTTCATTCATCAAAATACTCAGCGCTATCTTTCCGTGCTGCGGACGATATTTGTTCTGGGTTGTGTTTATTAGAACGGTTGTCCACTTTTTTTCTGTCGTTGAATTCTTTTACAGCAAATAAAGCACAAGAAAAGCCAACAAAAGTATGTTCCATAAAATATATACGACCCTTATGAAATAGGCAACTTTAAATGGAATCGACCTATCATTACCGAATCATTCATCGGGCAGAAAAGTATTTAAGAGGAGACGTCTAAATTGAGCGTAAAATAAAGGAAAATTGTGAGCACAAAGATTGCTGCAATGATGTTCTCGGATGATGAACATAGAAAGGTGAATGGGAGCATCGTTGATAGCACTCTTCCTTCATTCTCCCTTCCCCCAAAAGTACTGCATGAAAGTTTTTATACTATATAGTTGCACAGACATTGGATAAAATTAAAGAGCAGAATTATTATTCATTAATATTTATGTGATATGTTGATTACGTTCAAATATAAAATTGTTGAGGAAATATTTTTAATCTTATCGGTAATTAAATTCGAAATCAAACACACATCAAATTATTTCGTAACGCAATGCTCAGAAAAAAAAAACATATCTGCAATTACCTTAAAGAGAGCAAGTACATTTATTCAATCCAAATTGTGAATTCTCAAATGCACAATCCTAGATGACTGTCACAAGAGGCTCAGAGAGGTTAGTTCCGTTATAGCTTTCCGCTTAGCAGTTCGTCAAAATGAGCACTATTGCTTACGATGACAATGAGGGAAATGAATGCTCAAAACACTGTTAAATAGCCAGCGCATAAGATCCATTAGATTTCACAGAAGTGGATATAGCATGCAAAGAAAGAATCGTCCCAGGTTGAAAACGGAATAAAACCTGAAGAGTAATGAAGCGGTGCAATCGAAGGGTCCTAGGCTTATTTCTAGGTAGTCATGGTACCACATACTGTTAACTTTATTCGGCCAATATTTGCAAGTTGAAAATTGAGATTGACGACTCCTGCACAGACAACTTTAGCTAAAGCATAAGATGAAACTAAAAATATAGGCATCATGAACGGACAGAATCGGGGTCCTAACTCTTGACCGTGTTGCTCGCTTTAAGATACTTCAAATTCTGCCATATTGCGTTCGACATCCACTACTACAACTTTCATGAAACGTTGCTTTTCCCGAATGACTCATAAATAAATTTTCAACGAAGAGGAGAATTCAAGTGAAAAGAACATGGATATGCATCAAAGTGCTCAAAAGTTGTAATGATCTCAATTTGAAATCATGCAAGCAGCTGGTCCATACAGCTGTCACCTTCATAAAGTACATTTATAGTCGTTAATGCACATCGCTTTAGTACTTTTTATGATAGCGAACAAGCAGAAATAAGTTTGCAACTACATAGCAGCATATATCAATTCAGGTAGTCCAAATAACCGGTGAGTGAATTGAGAAAATGGTTCAGCTTTGTTAACGAACAACAGGCTGCGTTATTTAGCGCATCATCTATGAGTATCCCTATCGATTACCTCCCTAACGTATTTAGCCGAACATCTAACGATAGATATATTTACGCACTCAGACAACGCTATATGATCCGTTTGCCTATATTTCTAGAAACTGGCCAATTAAGCTCTCTCAAATAACGTAAAAATGAAGTAAACAGTGAAAATATTTTTAATGATTCTTATTTATGATGCAAATTGATTGATATTTATTGCATAAATAGAAATAAGTGATGCTAAATTTTTCTTCATATTATATTTAGGTTAAAAAGTATGCAATGTTCTCTCAATGGAACCATATTTCATATTAGAGATGTGCTTCATTATCTAAATAAAAACATTTGCGCTTCAGTGAAACGCTTCTCTCTCTCCCTCTCTCTCTGAAAAACCGTTGAGAATATTGGTGTGAGCTTTATGATGAAAACTGCGGCCTAAATTCTTTAATGCTTAATAAAATTGCAGCACTCAAGAATATAAGAGGGATCATCGCGAATTTGCAGAAAAAAAAAAAGCGAATAAGGAAAAACCATTTGTAGAAACTATGGGAAAGTGATGTTGTGGAAATAAGGAGGGTTAGCAAATAACGGAAACTGGGGTGGAACAAAGTTATGGTTAGCGTTAATGCGTTCATGTACTGTAAGATGAGCAGGGCTAGCTAAAGAGGCCGTTGCGTGGAAGCATCGCAGCTGGAGTGGGCAATGCTTTCGAATGATCATTCAAGAAACGCTATCGCACCCGATTTATGCAATTTCAGTTCGCCGCCGAGACAACGAGGCAAAACGCATAGAACGGCAAATCGAGTAGCCTTTTCCAATCGAAAATGACAAAAACGGGAATTGAAGGTAATAAAGAATTCGGAAGAAATAACTTTTCATTTCTCCATCACTGATGTGGACATATAAATCGCGCAAGGACCATTATCTCAGTGGCTATATACCTTTGTTAATATGAGAACAAGAAGATAAACGTGACGTGCACTTTAGTGTGTTATACCGGGCGTTCAGCTATTTGTGAGTATATGTGAAAGTAATGGGAAAGTTTGCTGTATGAAACAACCTATTACACAAATATTCAACTAAAAATGTCGGTTTTGAGTGGCATCCGAGTGGTTCTAGAATAACAATAACTCGAATAATTACGAACTTTATTATCGAAAATCAGAGCCTTTCGATTCTGTGATCGACGAAAATTGGAATTACTGATTAGGCAAAGAAACATCTATGCACGTACGAAGAAAAAAAAAGAAAAAAAGTGCAAAAATTCTGTAAAATTGTATAATTAGTGAAGGAAAATGAAATACAAGAAAAAATACAGAGGACAAAATCCCAACTCTGGCAGATGAGAATAAGGTGAAATTTAAAAAAGATAGAAAACTATTAGCAAATGAGAAAGAGAAACAGCACATGAGCAAATTTAACGGAATTATAAGCAGAATAATATCAGCATATAGAAAGCCTATTTATTTGAAGTGCTTAATAAATGCCAGCTTAAAGAGTTCTACGAACTAATACTATAAACAACATTACTAATACGGTCAAATCAAACGAAACACTGAAACGTAAAATCAAATTCACACTAACAAATAAGCCAAAATGAAGTATCACTAACGAAAAAAACCCGATATCGACACAAAATATGCACCCTAACGCACATTATCACTGATACCATTGTAATGCTTGTTTAGGGTCACTTCGCAATTGTTAACGATCCGGGGAAAAACTTTATACGAAAATTTTATACATCAACGACGATTTCATCGATAGAAAGTGAATTTATTTCTAACGCTCAATAAATAATTTCAAAGCAAAACAAACTATATAGATATTATCGAATTAAACAGTCCACCATATTGCTAGTTCACATTTCTAGTCCTATACGATTGCAATCGAAAGAAATTCGGAAATGAGTAAATTGAAGAACTCCACTCGCAATCGACTTTAAATGAAGTGATGCATTATAGCGTCGATGCCACTGCTGCTTGATGGTCCATATAAGACGGGATGAAATATCCTCGGTGCAACCTTGACAGCAAGGATGCATCCACTGTCGGAAATCGATGCGCGAGCACGAAGGGTGGGGCCATTGCACTAACGAAAAGACAATTCTGTGCCAGCCAGCTTGCACTAGCATCCAAATATCTACTCATTTAATGAACATCTTTTCATCTGAAAAAAAGCGTACCAACGCCTATTTATGCAGCGAACGTAGTGAGTGGTAAGTTCGTGCAGCTGTGTTTGATATAGACTCTTTATTCAACATTCCGGCGCTGAATTCCAACAGTGAAATAGTGAATGAATTCACTGATGCAGCAGTTCAGTTGCATTAACGATTGGCACATTTATGGTGCATATTTTCTTATCAATGAAACGGTCGAAAACTTCCGCTCTACTAAAAAGTTTTCAATGAAAATTGAGCAACAAA
>JAAVTS010001224.1:0-20091 GCA_022845575.1 Baylisascaris ailuri
ACTCCTGTTGGAAAAGCAGCTAGAACAGCGACGCAAAGCTCGGTTCGAGTTTCAATTCGAACTTTTTTCTGAAGAACAGGTTTTTCCAAACTGAAATAAATTTTGTTGCAACCTTACGTTTGATTTGGTCCTTGCGTGGTTTAAAGAGCATCATGATCAATACGGTCAGTGTGGGTGTAATGTTGCCCCATTATTCAGTGAATAGATGTATTGAAAACGGATTGAGAGATTCTGATTTCTTCGGATTCCGGTAGATTCCTGCTTTTACGGTTTCCGGCAAACTTTAAGCGGAAGCAGTAAGGAACGAGTTCTAGAACAAAGGAACAACATACTAGAGAATAGCCACTTTCAAAAGTTGCTATATTCCTTAGTCGGCATACTTTAGATTCAGTGCATCCAGACCATCTGGAGGAAAGGTGAATTTGTTGAATGCTAGTTGTTTACTTTCGAAAGGAACGCTCTGGCCTGATACTTTCTGCTGTTTTTATGATGAGATTCGGGAGTATGGCTAAGTAATCGAGTATTACAGTGCCTACGCGAAATTCTGGGAAGATGTGAGCCGTTAATCGCCGAGCAACAAGGTTTCTCTGTCGGTCTATATCGAGGGGGCATTCGTGAATTTGATACCGATGTGGTGCGCTGCTCTTATGTTAATTGTTTAGTCCACTTCTCGTTGCCGAACTTGTCCCTCGCTTTGAATTGTGTGGCTATGATAGAACTTATTTGTGTAGTTTGTGCATATCACGCAAAAAATAATACTTACATCACCAAAAGACGGTTTAGCTTTCCTTTATCTGTGAGATTAAACCAAACAATAGAACGTGGGCATGACAAAACGCAGTGCGAATTCTCTCAGCCATCAGAATGACAGTTTTTTTGGTGAGAGCCCTACAATCCGTGAAAGAATCAAACAAAGAGGTGAAATTTTCCTCTTGTTTTCTTTATAGACAAATATTTATTGTTATATACTCGTCTGTTTATTATTGTAATTACTATTAGAGTAAACTGGATGTGGGACGCCCCCTTTCATTCAATCTGACGCAATTTGCAGAGTGCCATCGATGTGTGCATTTGATTCGACCATTGCCGGTCTTTGTCATAGGGGTTGGACTCCATCTACAATCACTTAAAACATATACGAAAATCCACATTCGCACTTTCTGCTTAAAAAATAGCATTTAACTTCCGTGCATTTCCATCAATAAAATCATAGAAAATTCGTTTCAATTCCATGTAAATATGCCCGCTGCTTCCATACCGATTTCATCATCGTGAGTCAAACATTTTCCCATGTCAGCATTTGTAATTAGCCTTTTGAAAAAGAAAAAGTCTAAAAAAATGCATTGTTCTTGTGTTGTTGTAGTTGATCGCTAAGACGACAGACATCCATTAAGAGTGAGAACCAGTAGTGTTAAATAAGTTATATTTATCTCGCGCAATGTATTTATGAGTTCAGCTATAATGTAGTCACACTCACACATGATCAACCTTCATCTCTTTTCCCATCCTCTCCGAAGGATTAATAGTGATGTGTTTTGCAGTCTTCGGAGACTGAATCCTAACCAGAAAACGTATAAATAATGAGAAAATTGGAAACCTTTATGAATTTTTGGGGCCTTGTGCTTCCTTTCTTGTTAAGCTATTGGTCACCTAAGCTCATTCTCTACAGATCACCGGGATCAGATATGTGTAACTATTCGGATTAATTGATAGGTCATCACTTTAACCAAAAAGAATAAGCTGCAAAATATTTAGATTGGGATGAAGAGGAGAGACGGGGGAGGGGATATGTCCATCTATCATGCAAATATGCCGTAATTGGTGCATTAGTGATGCCAAATGCAAAATTAAGTCCTTTCAGATTGGCGCATTGTTGTATATCTTTGCTTTATTTTTTCAGGCGAATTTCAATGCATCCAGTAAACAGCTCAACATATGTGGGCAAATAAAAGGTGAGTGCAATTAGTAGGCAGTTCTTTGAGCAAAGCCGATTAGTGATGAAAATCGAATGATTTTTGGTGCTAATTATTGATCAACTGTGGTTATTGCGGTAGAAATAAGCAGAAACAGTAACGTACTGATTGACGATGATTGTCTCTTTGAGGACATTATTCTACTGTTGTTAGCTGACTATTTTAGGTATCCATCCACTATTTGGTGCGGATATCAACGGTCGTCGTTGGTTAGTGTGTCTGAAGCACGAGTACGATAATATTCGTTCATCGTTGCAATTTCTTAAGGAATCGCAAGGTTCACGGTTTGAAGGTACCTATATATTAATGATCGCCGTTGTGTGTTGAGTTTCACGGAGAATCACTGCATGTTTATCCCATNTAAGTTATATTTATCTCGCGCAATGTATTTATGAGTTCAGCTATAATGTAGTCACACTCACACATGATCAACCTTCATCTCTTTTCCCATCCTCTCCGAAGGATTAATAGTGATGTGTTTTGCAGTCTTCGGAGACTGAATCCTAACCAGAAAACGTATAAATAATGAGAAAATTGGAAACCTTTATGAATTTTTGGGGCCTTGTGCTTCCTTTCTTGTTAAGCTATTGGTCACCTAAGCTCATTCTCTACAGATCACCGGGATCAGATATGTGTAACTATTCGGATTAATTGATAGGTCATCACTTTAACCAAAAAGAATAAGCTGCAAAATATTTAGATTGGGATGAAGAGGAGAGACGGGGGAGGGGATATGTCCATCTATCATGCAAATATGCCGTAATTGGTGCATTAGTGATGCCAAATGCAAAATTAAGTCCTTTCAGATTGGCGCATTGTTGTATATCTTTGCTTTATTTTTTCAGGCGAATTTCAATGCATCCAGTAAACAGCTCAACATATGTGGGCAAATAAAAGGTGAGTGCAATTAGTAGGCAGTTCTTTGAGCAAAGCCGATTAGTGATGAAAATCGAATGATTTTTGGTGCTAATTATTGATCAACTGTGGTTATTGCGGTAGAAATAAGCAGAAACAGTAACGTACTGATTGACGATGATTGTCTCTTTGAGGACATTATTCTACTGTTGTTAGCTGACTATTTTAGGTATCCATCCACTATTTGGTGCGGATATCAACGGTCGTCGTTGGTTAGTGTGTCTGAAGCACGAGTACGATAATATTCGTTCATCGTTGCAATTTCTTAAGGAATCGCAAGGTTCACGGTTTGAAGGTACCTATATATTAATGATCGCCGTTGTGTGTTGAGTTTCACGGAGAATCACTGCATGTTTATCCCATGTTCAAACAATGCTGCATATTAATTTTTTGAGGAAAAATACATAGATACGGTTGGAGTTGTTCCCTCTTCCTCAGAAATTACCACCCGAGGGANTGTGTCTGAAGCACGAGTACGATAATATTCGTTCATCGTTGCAATTTCTTAAGGAATCGCAAGGTTCACGGTTTGAAGGTACCTATATATTAATGATCGCCGTTGTGTGTTGAGTTTCACGGAGAATCACTGCATGTTTATCCCATGTTCAAACAATGCTGCATATTAATTTTTTGAGGAAAAATACATAGATACGGTTGGAGTTGTTCCCTCTTCCTCAGAAATTACCACCCGAGGGATCATCGGAAGAACGCTTTTATCTTCCATCTCGTTCAAACCGACAACCAGATGGGAACGTTAGAGGTGCTACCCTGCATATTTAGCGCTTCAATGCGGTGCAAGAGGTATATTCGAGTGCTACGCTTGTATATATGCCTACAGTGGCGGCGTTGCAGGAGGAAGCGTGATTGCCATGGAGAGTAGGTTGCTACAGTGCTGCACCCACTTCATCATGGCGCCTCTAATGTCTGCCACCTTGAGTACTGATTTCACCTAGGACTTAGATCGAGAGCAAAAAAAGGGGGTTGACGGCATATGAATTATTTGTTAATTACTGCACCATCCAGCGCGTCAAAACTTCTTTGTTTCATACAAGACGCATTTAATTTGCATATTTCAATGAAACATTTGCATATTTCAATGAAATATTTGCATACTTCAATCAGCTCAAATTTCTGTCCGTGTCATTTTGAAGGAGGTCAAGTGCAATGTTTCCCGAAATTTTCGTATTTTTATCAATTTAAAGGTACAATTTTCTGTTTTTGATGAATAGTTTCAACAAATCCTATCAACTACTTCCTTTTGCCGAAAATCAGTTTGCATTAGTATCACCCAAGATATTGTTGATAATCATCGCTATAAAGCTCTGAAATTTATGTTCCTCCCATGCTCCCTCTCCCACCTTTGCAACTTTTTCGTTAGGGTATGGGCTTCACTTTTGGACAAACCGTACAGGAGATCGTGGCTTCTTGATTATCGCTCTTTCCACGTGATATTTTGCAAACATTTTCTTTGCACATTTGCACTTGAAAGGCACTTAATATTGCTATATCGCAATATTTTTAAGGAGTGCGTTAGTTTGAGGAGATTAAATTGATTCCACCAATGAGCAATGACGTCATATGCGACCTGAAAACTGAAAATAAGTCATCCACTCGACGTGATCACCATAGTATATCTGAATCGCCCATCCCTCATTTGCAAATTTCCTCCTAGTTTCGATCAGTGATCACTACAACTTTCAATTGGCTCAATGCATTGATGTTCCTTATCGGATGCATATCCTGCAACGGCAAATAAATACTTTTCCTTTTCCCATTGGGGTCCACTGTTGAGGCTAAAAAATATGTCAAGTCTGATCTCGAATACATTCCTTTACTCTTACTTACATTTGGAATATTAGATGTCAGCGGTTTTCGAAGATTCCATCAGCAGATCAAAGAATGCACCAAGCTAGTCAGTTGAGCATCCGCAGTTACGTCATTCTGCGAGCGAATCCCTGAAATCTCCTATAGCTTTATTAAAGTTCCTTCTTATACAACTCCCTCCACTCACTCAACCCCTCTGCTCTGCTATCTTTGTCACTTATGACCTGCACGATTACTATGGACTTGCTCATCCTCGTTTCGAAGTTATTTAATAGCAACTTTCAAGCTTTTAATCCTTTTGGAATTGACTTATTCTGGCAATGAGATACGGAAAGAATTTAATGCGAAGGGTTTCCAACAATGGAGGATCGATTCGTGTTTGCGGATGCACTCGTCGATGCGCTTGCCGAGCACCTCAAAGGAATACCAAATGCAGAGTACAAACTTTGGATGGACATTTTCGGTAAAAATCAACCCTTCGAGGTGGGTTCTGTCATTTCCTTTCCATTTAGATAACCTTTTTTTGCTGCATACAAGATTTGCCTATTTGAGGGGACCCTTCTCCTTTTGGATTTCACAGATGATTAGGTGACACCGTTGAGGGAAAATTCCAGCTTGTGTGTTTCTATGGTGAAATCTACAAAGCAATAATCGCTTAATTTTGGGCTAGAATCTTTCCCAAGACTACAACAAAAATTTTACCACACTTTTCTTTATGAGGGGAGAAGGAGAGATAGAGAAAGTTGTCGTAATATTGCTTGCCGTGAACATATCATATATCGTTCCCATGTGTCCATTTTTATGAGGCGGAAATGTCGACAACGGCAATCATTTACTCTCTCCTATGCAAATTTTTGCAAAGCAAATAATGCCACAGCTCAGTCTATGTATATTTATACGTGTGTTGTAAGGTATATTATTTTCATATCCAAAATCGTCCTTTAAAAAATTTCGAGTGCGGTAGAAGGATTTCAAATGAAAGAGGAAGGGCGGATGAAATTTTGCCCATTCAAAGAGAGGAGGAAGGCAAAGCCTATATCTCGTTTTTTTTTTCTCCCACTTTGATTTCTAAAATTTCTCGTTTCACCTTATTTGCTCGAATTTATACTCATAATTTTCAAATCTTCGAGAAGTACCACATTGCAGATGATGGAGGGGAGGGAGTGGAGGAGGTTGTTGCCGTATGCCGATTGTGGTGAGATAGGTGTGACAGCGGAAGTCACTTTTCGAGACAGCCTCTTTGGTGTGCCCTCTCATTGCTTTGTTGTCATTGCTCGGGCATAATATTCCTTGGACTGTTTCGCAGTAATTTATTAGGCTCTGCACTATCCGAATTTCAGGAAATACCTGTATTCGACCATTGTGATCTCATGAAATTTTTTTTGCAGTTCGTAACGCCATGGGAACGTCGGGTGAACGTTTTCTGTCGGGTACATAGTGCAACGCGGAATTGCTGTTGTGCGGCAGCAACCGCAGCTCGAAGTTGCTTTGCGATATTCTTCGCCCTTCGCGAACTATTCCAACTCCCCTTTGGCGATTAGACTCCAAATTCTCGTTTCATAATGCGGCTCAATTTGTGACGAACAAACTTTCAGCATATTTCAGCTCCAACTTTTTTCCAAGAGTAAGGGAAGGTGCAAATTAAAATACATGTGAATTATTTGGACTGTTGATTAGGGTAGCTATGGATTCGAGACGTTAAGTTTGAGGATGGAAATGGCGAATGAATATAAAGTTGGAAGTTTGATCGTTGCAATCACCTCCTTGCCCACCCGTTGTGCAATTTATTTCGCCAACTTAAGACGTATGCGGATTTGTTGCTTAATTAGATCAATTTCGATTTGGCAATAAATGTATTTTTAACAGTTTTAATTCGATCAGTTGGCAGACAATTATACTTAGCCGATGCTTGACTAATTGCGTTTGATGAGCTAACTAAAATACTTATTCAGCAGGCATTTCGATAAATCGATGATTGTTGTTTTGATCTCTTTTGTTTTGCATGTGATTCCTCTTTGCCGTTTGAAGTAAGCTTTTATTCGTGAATTTTTCAATATTCACTCGTTTCCTTCAATTGAAACGGGAAATCACCCTCGATTTTCGTTCTCGGCGGGCCTCTGAAGATCGATATTTCACCAGAACATCGTCACCAACCCTGAAATTTTCCCCCACCGTTGTTTCTAGGCAAGTTGGGGAATGTGCTAGACAGGATAAGACATAAATTAAGATTGTTGCTGCTAAACCAGCTATGTTAATCTTTCGTCTAAATATTCGAATAATAACGGGACATGACATATAATATGCCGTTTTGTACGTGGTCAACCGGTTCCACAAATTTTGCACTTTGCTGTTAAATAGAATACTTGTTCTATGTGACCGACTGGTTCCACAAATTTTGTCCCCTAATACTAAACAGGATATTTAATGTTGTAAAAGAAGACCGCTTGGATGGACGGGTTTCGTCTGTGGAATTCGGTAAAGTGAACTCTCATAAGAAGTGAGGGTTTATTAATGAGGTGTTAAAAACGAATAAGCCTTCAATGCCCACAAATTCCCCCATCGCTTGAAGATGGTCTAAAGAATTGCTGTCATGCGGAATCCCGTCCTGTCATAAATCCTATTGAAAATCGCTTTCCAAAGCAGAGTCACTTCTGCGTTGACCTGGCAAGTATTATGTAAATGAGTGAAAGGGTGCAAACAACAATACTGTTCACCAGAAATAAAACAGTTCCAGTGAGGTGTGTGCTCGAATGGAGTTTTAATGCAAAGTTCCCATAAATCACCTGATTGAAGGAGGTCTTCCACAATCAGGAAAAAACTTCGCGGAAAAATCTGACTTGATTCGGAAGATTTTGCGCTTGCTTTAGTTGGATAGACAATGCGGAATTCAGATTCAAAAGCCAGTTTCCTTTCGCAGTCGATGTCTTTTGATATTATTATCGTTGTTTTGATCAACCACTCTGTTTGGCCGACTGAGGAGTCCGATACAAGGAGTTATATAAAGATACTTAGCACGATTTCAGAAAATCTCTTTCAGAAATTGGAATGAGTGAAGGGCGTAGGCTGCCTACTCCAAGAAACATTGTACACTAAAAAATAGAGGTATTGCGTTTGGAGACGGATGTATCAAACGGGGATTAAAGTTACGAAAAACAGAAATTCCCAATACGGGCACAGGAGGCAACCATCAAAGTCTTGTCTTCAGCATGCTTATATTGTTGCCCATCTATGCTAAACACTCTCAGCCAGTCACTTGCCTTATTTTTTATTAACTACTGAAATTTGAGTGGAATCACATCTGCAGATGCAAACTTTTTGGCAAAACTTTACATTCATATTTTGTTTTAAAGTGTAGCAACTATGATGCTGCAATACTGATGGTACTTTTGGAAGTTGGAAGCAGTGGTCCAGTATGGACCACTCTCATCAAAAAGATGCCGACATTTCCCACTTATGGCTTACATGCGACGTTGCCATGCAAATGCTTGAATCATTCGAGGATGGTCAACTCTTCATGACCAATTATGCACTCCTTTATAGCACTTCACCACATCGCTTTCTATGCAATCTAGAAACGTGCAGTAATAACGCTTCTCGGTTGTATTTTTTAGAATAACAGGATGTTTATTCAAGAATATATGCAAAGATTAATGGTTTAATTGTTGATGTTAGCAAAATAGAAAACCGGAAATACAAACCACAAATTGAATACAAATGCATAAATATATAAAAATTGATGTGTACGTTGCGATGGTACGTTGCAATTTCTTGTAGTAATAAAATATAATATAGAACATATATCCATCTGTTTTATATTTGTTACAGGTGGATGATAAAAGTTGTAATATTTACAAGGTAGATTATGTAGAAAACGAAAACGCAACGACGTATTAACGAACAAAAAAAGTATAACACTTGTATCATTAATTATCAATGGATCCATGATAGTATTTAACACAGTTAATAGAATTCGTGATAATTGGGGATGGATTTATTTGAATTATCGCTTTTGTTTTGATAATGTTTCAAAACGGTAAGGGATTTTTGGATAAACTTTAAGGTGAAAGTATCTACTTATCGTAAAAGATTTTATTGAGATATATTAGTAAAAAGGAAGAAGCTTGCTGATTACAACATCATCTTCTCCATTTTATTTCGTTATTCATTCATATTTTTGTATTGTCAATGATTTTTTATATATATTTTTATATGAATAAAGGCAATTAGTGTTGACTTAAATGTTAGGTAGTACTATTATAATATTTTTTTCATAGAGAACAAAGAAATTTGTTGTCGAATAGTGAAGTAAAATCATAAAATAAATAAAGTAAAATTTAGCAAAATGATAGTTGAGTTTATGCACATAAATAATTAGTAGAATATTGTAATGCACAAAATCTTTCGGGAATTATTAACTAAATGAGCAACGAGTCAACAGTCAAATAAATGAGTCAATTATCTCTATGCACTGCAATGCTTGCTCAATGAACACGATAACATCTTCACACATCGTATTCAGATTTGATTATGCATAAATCTAAAATGAGGTAATGAACCGAGAGTAGTAGGAGAATTGGCAACTAACTGGGTGAAGCTTGAAAATTGAAACATCTTAGGCTTCAGTAATAAGTGCAGCAGAAAGATTGTTCCACACCTGAACGCAAAATCTCTCATCGCAAATATGAGATGCGGTTGTGGGCTTGACGACCCCTTGTCATGGCGAAGTCTAACACAGTATCAAATGAAGCGTCAGAAGGTCCCTTAACGGTCTTGCAGCATAGGACGTGATCAGTTTCCAGGTGGCAACATTCTACTGACTCGAAACCGAAAACCAATAAGCGGATTTCATAGTCAAAATGATAGGGTTTGGGTAAACTTTGTAGAGCAGCGTGCCAGAGAAAACTTTTCGGCGTTTTCACGAGTGTAGAAGTTAAAAACATGATAAGGTGATCAAAGAGGTTAGTAGTACTGCAATAAAGAACGACAATAATAGTGTTTTTGATGTTCCAGTTACTTATGTTTCTATGCCTTGTGAATAAAATTTCGCACTAAATGCCATGAAGGAGTGCATGTTCCACTGATAGTCGGTGTAGATTTTGGCTTTGAACTCATGAACTTTATTGAGGGGTGGTAGCAAATGTTTTCCGCCTGTTTTTTTAAAAAGTATTCTCGTAGAAAGTTCAACATGGACGCGACGCTTATTGTATGCAGTATCTAATTGCCATTTCTTCGATGCGTTGGGGTGTTTCGGCAGCAAATTGGGATCCACTCGAATATTCATCCACTCATTCATAGTGGAGGGAATTGAAATATGATAGGGGCTATTTGGTGTAAACATGGAAACGACGATTTCAAATACAACGAATACAATGTTCTCACTCCATGTTGACCAACCGGTTGCCTATGTTGTTTCAGCTCTACCATTCAAACTTCTGATATAGGTCTTCCAATGAATTTTTCATTTCTTTTTTCCTTCTTCATAGCTGCGAGTAACCAAATGGCACCTATGTTCTCTACCACATGCACTCAGCGACGAGTATTTAGCTGCAATGTTTGCTGCTAAAATCTCGCTCTTAGACTGGGAATACTATAGCACGCTCATGTTATGCGAACGATGTACGAATAAATCCATTCCCTTGATGGGGTTGACGAATTTCGACAGTTGGCAAATACTTCGGACAGCTAAGTTTTTATGCAGGGTTATTATCTGCACCTGCGTAGACCGTGAATGTGGTAAGGTTTAGTGATGGTAGTTGGTTAGGTGTGACTGGCATCAAGGGGTGGTGCGATGGTTAATGTCTCTTGGAAGTCGTCCACGATGGTGAAACTTAGTGCCTTATTATGGCTGTTTGAGGTGTTAAGCCTATACTTCACATCTGCGATCAATACACCATTGCTAAAATCGTCGTTCTTATCTTCCCCCACCCCGTTCCTTTTCCATCTCTTCCTCTCCTCCAGTGATGTTGAAGTACGTCGAAACGTGGGCCATCGAGTGGCAGTCTGGGAGATATAATTGATTTGGGCTCATCTTTCCATAATTAACATCCAGTTCATTAAATTTGAATATCGTAAAAGTAATTCTGTGACGGGGGTTTGCATCAGAGGTTTTGTGACTGGCGTCGAGTCTTTGACGTTTCTTTGTTAAGCAGGAATGTTGGTACAGTAGTTGGCATCAAGACTACGACCAATTGACCCATAGAAGATGGTGATGTCACGATGACTTGTGCATCGATGAGGCCCATCTTGATGTTTTGTGATTTCATTGCGTTTCGCTGATGGCACCCAATATTTATTAGATATGTTATTCAATTTTTAGTGCCTCGCCATTAGAGGTGAGAAAGACGATCGACGTTTTTATTACAAGTATTTAAGAACAAAGAAACATTTTGTGCTTATTTTCTTCGATCATGACAACAACGAAAAAGAATTTAATAAGATGATTATGTGAAATGCATCTATACCTAGGTTTTGGTAGAGTGCTAACAGGTTATCGTCGTGATTTACAGGTCGTGTTTGGTTTGTGTTTACTGCTCGAACGATTATCGAAATTGCCTTCATAAGGTTTGCATATTGGCAAAGTAATAGAGCAGATATAGTCGAGTGGAATGCAGGTTTAATTGTGATTGCATCAAAATTGCAACTGGATGTACTCATTAAAAATGCCTTCAAATTTGTTCATTGCAATGCTAGCTAACCGATCCGTGCATATCAATCGTTGCAACTAATTGGCCGTTGATCAAGGCAAGCATTTCTTCACTGGGTGCTGCTCATACCTCTAATAACTTTTGCAACGAGTAAATGTCCATAACAAAAGCAGTTTATGGCTAGTCTCATACCTCGTTTCATCACTTTATCACCTCCACCACTGCTTTATTCATTTCTTTTGCGTACTGCTTTCATATTTCATTTAAAATATTCTCTTTCATATTCCAATTAAAGTATGTGGAATTTTTCTGGCAATTACCAAAGCGGTGTGGCGAGTGTTATGAATAATAGAAATACGAGCAGTAGAAATCGATCATTCTTCCTGGAAAGTTTCTGACGATTTATAAATAACTAGGAGAAGTGAGCTTTCGTGAGAAATCAGCGGTGGAAAGGCGAATAAGTGGCAAAACGATCGAGTTTTTGATGAGATCAGGCAGTTTTTTGAGCAATATTGCTTTTATGATGTGAAGTGATGAATGATTTTGAGAGAGTCTTTTCTTGTCTAGTTGACAAAATGTAAAGGATTCGTCTGGCATAGGCGTCATGTCTCTAGTCTCGTTTCTGATAGTTACGAAAGTATCGTTTCAAAGATTATGTGGTATAATGAGAGTTTATTCATTCCTTACGGTGTCCCCTTTTCTATGATTTTAACTTATCTTAACTTCATATATTTTTTTTTCCTCTAATATAATCATCAATTTTATAATACCTTCATTTATTTTCTTATCTGAATTGCGTATTAACCAATGGGTTATTTGTGAATTAATTATGTGTCACCCTTAACATAACGATATGCCTTTCAAGTTGCACACAACATTTGTTGGAACGGCAATAATATCAATGAAAAAAGATTAATGCCCCACCGTATGATACCCGCATTTCAATACCTTTTATATTTGAATACTCTGCATTTACAACTGTTATTATTCTTCCCATTAAGTTTTCCATATGAATAGTAATATTTCAGATTTTAATCATCTATAATTCTCTATAGCAGTAAATAAAATTCATAAACTCTTCTGCTTTAGCTAAATATAGCTCCCGTATAGGAGCTGATCTTTGCGATCACACTGTTGTGTAGGTTTTGTCCGTAGTTTTGACAAACGCTTGTTTTTGAATATGTCTTGCTTAGGACAGATTGCAGTGGAGAAACTATCGGCTCGATGGCAGTATTTATTTGCCTATAGATATAAGTTCCGATAAATTTACAGCCTCTGAGTGATATATTTATTCATCTATGATTTGATGCCTCTGAAGTATTGGTCGGCTAAGAGTCTGTCCTTATGGGACAATTTTTTTTTTTTTTAGCACAATCGAAATACACCTGTAAATATATTGAAGGGAATAATTTTAACCATCGGTGGTAAAGGAATGAATCAGGGATTGTCATGGAGAAAGGGGGAGAGGGGGAACGAAGATATCCCTGCAATCGTTATTTAAAGTTGTCTTTAGTGCAGCAAATATCTTCTAAACGCAGTTGTTATCCCACTTCATCGTTGTATTTACTGAAGTTAATCAGCGATCAGCTTTTCAGAGTGTGTAAGCAATTCGATGATGGCAACAGTGATGGCATCCTCTCTTGGATTCACATACAGCATGCCAACAACACATCGTGCTGCACCACTCACTATGGAAGATTACATTGCCGATATTCCATTTCCCTTACTTGATGTCGAGGAAATGCTTATACAACAACGAGGCACTAGACCGGTTTGCATCACTTTTAGTATATCCAGAGGAGGGGTGAACCCTTCGATTTCTGTGTTCCATCTTGCCTTCATAACGTATTTCCCATTAATAGGGACAAGAAGCGTAATGGGAGTGAGCTAATAAAAAAGGCAAATCACCAATCAGCAAAGGGAACTGCACGAATTGAATCAGTGTTGAGAGAAAATTGTTTCTAGGGGCAGAACATTTGCGGTGATTTGTGAATGGAAAAACGTTGGGCGCAAAATGCGATCATCGAGTAATGCATATATGAATATAACGAAAGCATACCAGTTATAGACGTATTTAAAGTTCATTTTTAATTCTAACTCAGAATTTTCTTCACATTGCGGTGCATGTCGAGGGGAAGGGGGAGGATTATGCAAACGCAGCAACGAAGGGGATATCATTGGGACTTTTTACTGCTTAGGGAATAAGATCAGCCCAATTTGAGAGGGATGTTTTCCAAGTAAACGCAAAACAAAAGTGGATAAGCGGAAATTTTGATATAATAAATATATTGAAGAATTATAATAATAAATGATATGTGAAGGGTAGCTTCATCGACGTTTATAAGCGAGTGCATCCTTGCGCAGAGGCACTAAAAAATTACGATGCACACTCGCGCATCGATCATGAAGCAGTGTTCTCTGTTCGTGAATCGGGTATAATTCCTCTTTCGCTGTTCTTTTCAACACATGGAATTCACTCATCCCTAAATGAATTCCATATTATCCATAATTTTGTTCAAAAAAATGCCACTGTTTTTACTTTGGATTAGTTATTCAATACATATACAGAAAATCATTAACTATTTTTTGCTTGTGGTTTATATACACAAAAAGATGCAATGTTTTGGCATCTAACAATAACTGCGCTAATTTCATAGCCATATACGTTTGATAGTTGATGAGGGAGGGAATCGAACTTCATGTTGATCATAAAAATCGGTGTTGTAGAGAGCACTTCATTTTATTGTTGCATTGGGTATTGCCTAACATTAGGTTGATGTTGTGAGTGAACATTTATTCGAATAATTCATTATTGGAATCAACGCTTTTTCGAGTACTTCAATATATATGAAATTAAAATCTTGGTAGAATAAAGAGTAGTTGTGACGTCACGATAACAGCCAACTTCACTCTGCAGTGAATGGAAAGATGCAAACGAAGGCATATTGGTTGCTTTCGGTCGTATACCAATATCGATTTATATTGTCTGCAACTGTTTTGGGGAAAAGCGAGGCGCATTTGACCGCAGTTGTGAGGCACTTGCACCATTTTGAAGAAATGGTGAAGGATGCTGTTTATATATGATGTTACGCGTATCGTTTGATTTAGGTACCGTTCCCAGGCATGGACAAAAGCGGACGAGGTGTGTGCGTTCGGAATGAACAGGGTACGTGCCAGATGGGTGCGGTGTGCCCTCTTCGACACATTGTTGGCGATAAGGTGATTTTAAGTACCATTTTTGCACATCCGCTGCCAACTCATAGTGGAGCTTATTGCATATTTCCGCAAGTGGAGCTTCCTAGAAGATGTCAGATTTTTCAATTCTATGTTGTCTTTTGTTTTGGGATTGAGAGGGGCTATTTTAAGAGTAGTTTAGATACTCTAAAAAACCCTCTGATTTCTTGCAGACGTAATGATGCGGCTGCGTCAGTAAATTATAGTGCGGTGTACTCTGTCGGATTACGATGCACTATTGTGCCCATTTTGAAATATTGAAATCCAGTACAAATGCATCACAGTGACATCTTTCGATGGTCATTGCTCCACCAAAAAGTTCATTGCACTGCATATTATGTCCTCTCGATTTGTGTGCGGTGGCCATTGTACGATCATAAAAGTCAATGCTTTCAGGCAGTTGTATGTAAGCATTGGCTTCGTGGTCTTTGCAAGAAGGGTGACCAATGCGAGTTCCTTCACGAGTATGACCTCAGCAAGATGCCTGAATGCTTCTTCTTCTCGAAGTACAGTGAGTGGATTCAGCTGGCTATATAGCTTTGATGTCTGAAGAGCACTACGTCATTCGGCTTTTGCTCCAGTAGAGCCCGTTCCTTCATTCACTGTCAATAGTTACTGTGTTTAAGGTGTTTCAAAGTGGGCTTGTGTCCTTATTTCACTACCGGCTTGACTCGAAAGCGTGTTCGGAGAACGGGGTCGGACCGAAAACTATCCTTAGGGCAAGCGAAGTGCTCTGCCGTTTGGTGGTGCACTCCGCTCAGCATGATGGAAAAAAACTGTCACTTAGTACTTCTTGATTGTGTAGAGGGAATAAATAGTGTAATAGACATCTGGTCTAACGAGTTTGTCTTTTTTATAAAATCTACTAGATTCACAATCATTTCCATTCCGTTTGTACATTTTTTCGAGGGACTGGGAGAAGAAGGAAAAGAAGAGCACACTTAGCTATTCATTCTTCTTCTCATTATTGGCTCCCATGACTATATAATACTTTGTAAGGCGCACTGCTAAAGTTTTTTACGTCTGTTTTTTTTTCTGGGCATCCAGATGCTGAAAGTTTTTCGTTTTTTAAGAAAGATCTCTCGGCGAGAGTGTTTTATCGAAATGCTGTCGTCTAAGAGAGAGGCGGGGAGAGGCAGGCTTTCTTTAGAGTGAGTGAATGAGTGATATGGTAGCGTAATGCAACAAGAGCCTTTTCAGGTATAACAGGCTCCGTCGTTGGTGAAGTTTCTTATCTTATCTCTCTGGATTAAATGAGCATGAAAAGGCTGGTGAATGTCTTTGCAGCCTGTTACCTCTTCCCTTTCTTACGTCACGTTATTATGATGACTATGTGCCAAGATGGTAGTTATAATGTGCTAGGATAATCTATTATGCTGCCATATTGCAATTACTTTCAGTGGCCTGCAGTAATCGCGAATGTCCTTTCCGACATATCGATCCCGAAAGTAAAATTAAAGATTGCCCATGGTACGATCGCGGGTTTTGTCGGCATGGTTCGTTTTTATTTTTCATTTCCAAATATTGCAAATATTCATGTATCGCATCAGATGCAGCGATATGCAGGCATGGTCGGGCGGGAATGGAATACCACAGTATACCGAATGAACACTACGGCATTGTAGGCGTTGCTTAAGGCTGTTTGATGTTGAGAGCTAAGTAAAACGTTTGTGATTTTGCATAGAGATTGGGGACTGGGCACAGAGATTCCCACCCGTTTTAGTGATGTCTGTTGAAGTTACGGCATCCTGAAAAACTATGTCAGTTTGTTCCCTGTTTTATTACACGTTTATCTATAGTGCATAAAATGTAATTAAGGACCGTACTGTAAACATCGGCACCGTCGTCGCGTATTATGTCCAAACTACTTGGCTGGTTTCTGTCCCGATGGCAAGAACTGCAAATACGCACATCCTTCGTTCAGTTTGCCACCGGCTGACATGAGCCAGGGATTGCGAAATCGTGGGACATTCAACTCGGGCATTGTTTGTCACAACTGTCACGAGCGAGGTCACAAGGTTCGTGCTACTGCCTCACTTTTTCGTAGAATGACGATTTGATACGAAGATGCACTAAAATCCCCATGTCTTCTTCACTCCCATTCCTCTTTCCTTCAAAGTGGGACGCATTCCTGCTTCCAATTTAATGATCTCAGTCTTTTTGTGCTGTTATTTTTCATTCAACTGATGAGGAAACGTTGAACTGATCTTTCTAGGCTTGTGGGCAACTACGCTTTGAATCTTATTTTGGCTATGTTTTTAATACGACTCCTTCCGTTCTTTTTTCTTTTATCTATTCGACTTTACTTCTTTTCAGTTTGCCCATGCCATGCATTAGTCAACCTCTGAAAATTTTCTCTATTCCTTGATCATTCGTAATAAAAATTTTCCTTTCACTAAATTCCATCTTTTAGGTATTTTGATACAAATACGTCATATAACAGTGCATATGAAAATGCAAATATTCATCGAGAATTTTTCCTTTTAGGCGACGTTTTGTCCACATTTGCCAACACAGAACCAGCCACTGCTGGACTCGTCGCGAGTCAATCAAGCAACGCCTCATGAACCAGTGCAGGTGCAGCTGCCAGATAAGAAGGCCCTCTCCGATGTTACCTGCTACAAGGTGATAATCTCGTTTTGCTTTATATTCTGCTGCTTTATTTAGTGTCTTTGTCATTTATGAACTTTTTATTCAGAGTGGAGTAACGTTTTAGATGTGGATTAATTTGATAGTATTCAAGAATTGCATGTTCATCTAAAGAAAGAAAATTCACCTGCGTAATTTGGGAATGTTGGTTATACGGGCTTCTTTAACATGTTCGAACAGTTTTCGAGAAATGCGTTGCCCGGTTGGCTGACTGTTGTCAATGTGGTTCAGCATTGCCCCTATAGAGTGAATTTAAGACGGATACTATAGTATAGTAGCTCTTTCCTATTTGTAACGGTCATAAGTAATTTTTGTGGCAACAAAAGAACGTGAAGAGCAATGGGAACTTACTCATTATTCGAGTAAACTCTTTTCTGTATGACGTATATGGAAATAAGAAAATTTCTCGCAGAATCACCAAAGCCGATTTGAAAACCATTCGCCCAGTTGAGAGTGGCAGAAGAGGGTGACTTCATGAGTACCGTCCCTATTGTTTGCTCCCTGCCGGATACGAATATATGTTAAGGGTGTTATCTAATGCTTTGCTGATTGGCGATATATTTCAGTGCGGTGAGAAGGGTCATTATGCAAATCGATGCCATAAAGGAGTGTTGGCATTCCTTTCAAATACGGCGCATTTGGCGCACGAACAACGAGAAAGGGATGAGAAGGAAGGGCGGTACGTTTTTCCATCTTTTTTTCTGACAAAAGTGTAGTTTTTTTAGCTCTTTCCCAGTGAGCGATTGTGTCATATTTCGTATTCCTCTCGGCATTATCTTTTTTCGACAGGAATATCGAAATTTAACTCTGTGTTAACCGCTTCCAAAGAATTGAGATGATTAAATTTTATTGTAAAATCCTCCAACCTCATTAAACTTCTTCCCACATCGAGTTTGGAATTGTTCGTGCCAGTCGAAGAAAAGTTTGTATCGGGCATCCCAAAACAGCTTTTAAAGGCCAAATGCCATACATCTTCATCTTTGAATATAAAGCACCAATGATGCTCATTCACATTCCCAAACAGAAAATACTTGTGTCCTACTTATTTCTAATCCTCTGAGGAATTTCGAACAACTATGAAACAACACTCCAATAGACGACTAGAAGAGTGGAAACAGGCTTCACCTAATAGTTAAAGGGTATTTACTCAATTCATAAAAATTGCATCATTGTAAATTCTTTAGAAGCGGTCAGGAGCGCATTCGATGATTGGGTAGTCTTCGATGGTAAACTGGATGCCGTCATTTTTTGATTGCTATGATTGGGTCTTTTCAAAATTATCTAAATACATCAAACATTCTCACCTTACTCGTTTACTCCTTCTTGCTGTCGAATATTTTTTTCCTGAACGCATCGAAGTCCCTAATTTCTGCGAATAGAAGCCGATTTGCTTCTATTTTTCTCACTTCTGAGGACTTGGTCTTCTCTTCAAAAGCGATCCTCTTTTCAGCATTGGTTTTCCACTTTTACAGTGACGGAGTCGTCTCGGCAAACACCTTTTCAAGGGCAAATACATTTTTCATAGAATATAATGAGAGAAATGGGAGAGGTGCGGTATTTTTGTTTTGTTTTTTGAAGATTTAATTCGGTTTTTGGCATTATGAGACTGAATACATGAGGTGAACACTTGTTATTATTTTGAGTGGGCATTAGCTCGAAGTGAGCCGTGTTTGTTCGTTGCTCTTCCATCAAAATATGAGCTGCAAATATCGTCCATAGTCTCTTTTGGAACACTGATGAAAGGAACATCGCAGTTGTAACAGCTTTTAATTGAATTATTGTTTGGCTTTGACAGAATTGTTTTGTTTTTCAGGTTGGCGAATCAAGCTTATTTCGGTGCAATGAATCGATTACCTCCCCCCGTACAAAGTCCATCGGCAGTGAATAAACCAGGAGAGATGGTGCGATAGCTGTGTTGGAAATTTTATGCTAATTTGTATTATGTGTTTTTCATGCTCTCAATTGGGCATTCCTCTGCGTTTATTTCTTCATCTTTATAATTCATGTGCACGAGGTGTGTGCTAACGGGTTTTATAATATGTTATGGGCTTGAGGATTGAGAGACTTGTTGTTGCATTTGGTATAATTTGCTGAATTGGGCTCATATTATCACTGTCACCGTTGAGGACATTGAGACTATGTTATCATTGTCACCGTTGAAGTGTTATATTTATGGGACTGGAGGACATCCGCATATAGAAACGTTGTCGCTAAGAATTGGACGTATCACTGTTGGAGTAGAATTTGAAGAACGAAAATGAGGTTGGTGTAATATGGATGTAAACACGAAAGTAGTATTCAAGGAAAGGATTTCATTATCAGTGTGGAATGCTTAGTAGTGAAAAAGTGCGTGTTGGTTGTGGGAGGTACTGAAATGTGAGACTCTAGGTGCCAGCTCTTTGCATTCGATCACACCATCGAGACATTCAACCTTACATGATCGTTCCACAGGTCAAATGCCATTGCTTTGGGCAAGGTTCTTTTTGTGGCATTCGCATATGCAAGAAAGTTTTCTCGTGTCACTGAGTTATCATGGAGTCTCCAGTCAAATCCCATTTCCACCTTTGAATACCTTTAGAGTGGAAAATTCGTATTGCATAGGGTTGCTATTGGAACTTATACGGAATATTGTTGATTCGTTGTGATGTCTGTTGTTTGCGTCGTTCTTTTGTTCGTTCATAAATGAATTCATTCTTGTCAGTGTCAATATTCATATGAATCCGTCCAGTCGGAGGTTTTTATTCGAGTTCGACAATTATAAGGAAATGTGCTGGGTAATGTGGTGCCATATTCACTCGTCACAGCTTTCGGAATTTCCATCACATTGGATTTTGGGGGGGGGGGGGGGGGGG
>JAAVTS010001224.1:20187-32667 GCA_022845575.1 Baylisascaris ailuri
GGGGGGGGGGGGGTGTGGGAGGGATATGACGATAGATAGTCACTCAGTGGGTGCATCCGCTCAATATTTCAAGGTTTTTGCATAGGCTGTACTTTGGCATTATGCTTGATGTTTCCCTTTTTGTGCTGTCGTACCAAGTGGCAATATCATCTCGGAGCATTCATCTCTAACTCATTTCCCGCACAATCGTTTATGAGGAAAGAATGGCAAGATTTAGGATTTACCTTGGAGGGGACTCATAGATGTAACATTTTTCGAGCAATCAGTCGGGTTGAATCGGCGTTTTTTATTGCGCGGGAGGAGGGGCGGACGGGTAGTTGTAGGTCAAAGGTTCCTGTTCGTCTTATGTGGTCGCTTAAGATCTGCCTATTACTTCCTTTTGAGACTAGGTCAAATACTGTGAATGCCTGCAAGAACAGTCAAGGTTCGAATGCACCATGAAAAGCAAAAAGCAGCTGGTGGATAGAGGAAGGGGTGCTCGATATGAAAGAGCTCTGGCATCCAGTAGCATCAGCCAATGATTTGGTGCATGCAAGCAGCACCCCGATCCTGCTGTTGCTATACGCAAAGGAGCCCTTCCTTGCACTATACTAATGAATCCTTCAAGTCAAACCAGATTCGACGTATGTGATGCACGCTGAGCGAAACAGCGCAACAGCGAGGACAATCCATAAGCACCAAATTCCCTTATACATATACGGAATGATTTGATGTTTGGCATGCTGAGTGTATTGTAATTGCAAAGAAACATGGTTTGTTTCACGTCATCGGAACGAATCTCCCTTAAATATTGAGTAGAGGCATTCGATTCCATAAATTTATTTGTGCAATCAGATGCATTAATAGCTGTCATTGCAAAGTGGTCTGCATGATATTTCTCTAGTGGTGGGCTTTTGCAATTTTCAATTTGCAAAGTGCATCGCAATGGTGTGTGTGTGTGTGTGTGTACGTATGTATGTGTCTGTCTGTCTCATAGTTTCAGCCAGGGATCACTAAAGCTGTAGTTGAAATTCGTCAGCTATATCGTTGGCTATCGGCTGATGCCATCGAATTTCTTTGATTAGTGATCCGTCCACTTCGAAGGACTAATCGGTTTTACGTTGATTTCACTCATAACAAAAAACGAATCTTTTAGAAGATATCAATGCGGTTGCGTTGTTTAGAGTTTTAAAGTTATTATTCTGTTTATTTACTACACATTGCGAGCAGCTGATGAGGTAAGTGGATTTTCAGGGTGTAAGTTTGCTGTGATGTTGTTGATTTCTGCCTATAAATTAAGGGGATCAATGTGAACCCTGCGTAAAAAGTTGAAGGAGGTAACTGACGAAGAGGCCGTGTGAATAATAGCTTGATGCGGGGTACCCTTTTCCAACGGGTTTATCCGCGGAGTGTAATTCCTCTCCTTTTTTGTCGAAGCCTCACCCTCTCCCACCGACAACGCATTCCCCGATAGAGTCGTCAGCTCCTTGATTGAAGATCCTTTCACCGCATTATGCTCCTTATGAAGACTCAATGAACGTGCAGACGTGTGGCCGAGCGCCGAAGTGTTTTCTATCAGTTATTGATTAAAGATGTGTTTAGGTTGCGTGTTTGGTGGCCGATGACACGAAGACCTGTGCAGGTCGGCGATGAATACAAAATTTTGTTAAGAACCCTCAATCCGCATATTACATGTCCAATTTGTAAAGGGTAAGTTATGCTTATAGTTGGTTTGATGTGATTTGAAAATTCATTGCAACGGTGATTTTTGCTGAGCAAAACTGTTTTAAGTTCGTACGTGAAGGATTGCATAATTACCTATTCTAGTTGGAAAAGCTCATAAAATTATTAGATCACCGTCGATTCTGCACTCTGCGTTTAATCCCGAGTTAAGTTATGGCATACGGCGGATGAGTCAAACTATTCCAGGTCTCGGTCAAGCGACCACCTTTTTTGCGTGTTCTTGGCCACAACCGGACCTGGGTTTAACCTATCTTCACATGGTTAAGAGCAAAGCTTAATGTTATCTGCGGCTGTAGTAGAGGTATGAATTAATCACAGTGTCGCACAGTGTAGCAAATGCTCTTAAGTTATTCCTATTGTTCTTTTCATTGGTCATATTTGTTTTCGATTAATGCCACCCATACTCTCAGCTCTTATTCGGCTCTTTGAATAATTTGAAAGAGAATGGTTCAAAACATTTTTGGAAAGTTATTTAATTCTCATATCCTCTCATTGATTCTCTATACCTCACATTCCATTTCTCATTAATGTTGAGCTAATCTCAACTTTACAGCAATAATGACTTTTTCATAAAAATTTAGGAATCAAAACAGATATTTGCAGATACTTCATAGAGGCAACAACGGTGATCGAATGTCTCCACACATTCTGCAAGTCATGTTTGTTGAAACATTTTGAAAACGAAAGCAATTGCTGTCCCAAATGCAATGGTCTCATACATCAGGTTTCATTCTTCACTCTTTATTTCCACTTATTGCAACTATCACAATATTTCGTCATTTGAGAGTATTTCCCTCTAAATATTCACCCGATGCTCAAATATCAGTGCATCTCTCACTGCGCACAGCTATGCATCGTCATGATTTTTTGGTAATACTTGAATACTTAATAAGCGAGTAATTATAAATAACACAGCACTGTACCTCATTATTGGGTATTAGTGGATGAGCAGGAGAGTTCCTGAAATATCAATAGCTATCCTGAACTTCTGGAGTTGCTGCATCCCGTATCAGGGCGGTGTAGAGTGCGGTAAGAGGAACAATGTTACGTGGCATTCCTAATGGGGCAATTGGGGAAGGTGATTGGGTATGAGGCTCTGACTTGCAGTAGACACCACATTATCCCTTTCATAGCCATAAACGCATCACATTGTAAAGATTCACCGTGAAAAGCGAAAAGTAGCCGCAAGTCCACATTAAATGTCTGTAGGTACCGTAATGCCCGACGTAGTTCTTTGTGAATTGACATACATGAACGTGTATGGATTGGCACTGCTCTTACAACTCTAACCGCAAGTATGCGGTACTCTCAGCACAGGTAGTTGTGCTGTCATAATACCTTCTGAAGCGTAGTGATATTTCGATGCGTCACTTCCGCCATTCTTTCCGTTCCCTTCTTGCTCTCGTTATTTCGTTTTGCATAGCATCGAAACGATAGTTTTTACTTCGTTTACTAAATGCTTAAATAGCTGTCGTTTATTTATTAATAGAATTGATGCAACAATAGGTTTAATGTTTCGTCGCAATGAAATAATTTTCAGAGTCATCCTTCACACTATGTGAGCTTCGATCGAACAATGCAAGAACTTGTGTATAAGTTGGTTCCCGGTTTGCAAGCTCGAGAAGAGGAATACCGCAATGCGTTTGCTAAACTCTGCAAGAAGGAACATGTTGATGGCGATAGTGTGGTTAAAACCGAGGAAATTGAAGTAAGCTTTCTTTTACTTACGTTGACAACCTAGTAAGGAATCGGACCCTCTCATCCTTCCCTTGCCTTCCCGAGAGAATGCAGGGCAATACTTTAAGCTGTTTTCCTGCGCATATTTGAAAAATCTTATGAAGGCTGTAAATCTGGCATAGAGTCGAAGTGGAAATCGGCATTGCGTCAAGAGGGATCTTTGTTTTCTTTTCACGGCATCCATCATTCCAAGGAACATCTCTCGTGTCGAATTGCTATGTAGACCCCAGGTAGGAATGAAGAAGTGCTGCTCGCGTGACGTTATTGTGACGGTAATCAGAATCACTGGTTGTACTGCACTGAATTTGCATAGTTTTCTCTCTCTTTACAGAAACCTAGAATTGCCTGCAGTAGAATAAGGGGAAATTGGTGGTTATCCAGGCATTTGTCCTCTTCTTATTTACCTTAAATCTTCCATCTCCTCGAGGACCCACTCGTCATCCCTTACTCCATCATCCATCCCGATCTCACCTGGGAAATCTATCGACAGCTCCCTTCTAGTCCTTTGAAGTGGTGGATTACTTCAACGTAGTTCTATTTAAATATCGTGTGATCTCCACATTGCGCTCCTCAACGAATCGAAAGGTGCGCTAAATGGAAAGAATGCTGACGTTATGATCCTACCAGTGAAGCACACAGGACAGAATAGCTTCCACTGTCGACCGTCATATGTGAGGAATGGTTCCGATGAGGTGTGACAATTTTGTGCCACTACTTGTCGACTTCAAGTGGAAGGGGTGATCTAGAAGGGGCATTGTTTTGTTTTGGCTAAATTACAGTAACACAGAAAAAAAATCTAACCGCCACAATGAATCACATAGGGTTCTGCCACATTTTCGGGGTGAAGGAAATTCACAGCTGCAATTTTGAAACTTCAAAGTTAATTTTCTCTCAGCTTTAAGAAGGGATTTGGTTTAATTTGAGGTGTGTGCAGTAGCCGCCTTCTTTAATCCTCTCATCGGATGGCCAAATTGAAAACTGTTCAAAATATTTTTGGGCATGTTCTTTAGTAGTTTTGTTACGAATCAAAAAAAAAAGAAAAAATGTTGTGCAAGCGTTTAAAACTCTCTTCCTTTGCCACCTCATATTAGTTAGGATCGGGGGACAGGAGTTCTGTGCAGTTTTGCCTTTGGGAACATCTGGGAATTGAAAAAAAAAATCAAAAAAATGCATGAAAAACGAAAGAAAATGGCGTGCAGCATCATATGCGGAATTACGTTTAAAAATGCTAGGAAATGTGGCCAGATGCACTTAGAAGTACTCCTGCAGAATGGTTGAAGATCGCTTAAAATGTTTTATGTATATTAGGAATGGTGAAGGGAGGGGTTTGATGGCAGTGGCATCACAAAAGAATATGGCTGGAGTTAACGTTGATGAGATAACTTTGGATACTACTGCACAACGATTGATAGAATATGAATGAACCAGTAGAAAGATGATCTGGTTTCGTATTTTTGGGTGATGTCGGTTCTCAATTGTGGATAGATGGGGAGGATAAGATTCCATTGTGTCTTTGCTTAAGTCTTCATGCCTTCTACAGCACTGAATTTTAGTTCTCATGGAAAGCATTAACAAAAGCATTCAATATGGTTTAAAAGTGTTGAGTAATCGTTGAGTTGAGGGCAGCCCCGAGAAAAAGGAATGTAAAGGTGATGTGATGAAGATCCATCATCGTGCCGACGAGCAACTTGTTGTGGAATTGTGCACCGACAAACTCTCTAAATTCGACAACATACCTCTGCCAATTGTGCGACTTTCTGGTTTGTTTTTGACTTTCAGTTAAATGTGAACAATTTCAAACGTCGTTGGTTTGTCCTTTGCCAAATCATTTTGTTGGAACCGTTCTATTGCTTCCTCCAGTATTCTTGAATGTCCTGCTTTTGCTTCTACCTGATTTGCAGTTATTAATGTAAATTATTATTTGAGTAATAGGAATCATATGCAGACACTGTTGTTGGTCTAATTAAGACTCACTAATGGGTTCGACACTTTTGTTCGGTAATTAAAATTTCTTCAAATGGAGAATATTTTAGCAATGGCGACCGTGAATACGATAAAGCGATATTTAGCGTTGGTGCTGTTCGGCGATGCCAGTCGATACAACGAATTAGATGTTTTCTGCAATAATGAACTAATGGGACGCGACTTCTCGATGAAATTTATAGAGAAGACTCGATGGAGAAATAAACCCAAAGATACACCCATTCAACTCATCTTCAGAAAACATATCGATTTCTAGTCAATTTTTATATTGTTTGTTTTGAAAAACGGTCGGTTATCGAGTTCTTGCTGCCGAAAGATGCAGAACGATCTAGATTTTCAATTGCTTTTGGCTGGAAAGATTAGAAAGAAGAATAAAGAGAAAATAAATTAGAATATTTTTCGTACAACATCATGACATGTGCGTATTGCTGAACATTGCCCACATGAGTTGCTAATAGCAGCAGTCATCGAGGAGGTTCTTTTCAAACAAGTTTTGTTTTATTTTCAAAAAGATCTGATACCGCAGATGTGAGTGTTGGATCCATTGAGGCTTCTTTATAATTGTTTTATGCTTTATCACTTCTATTCCGCATTGACTATTAATCGCTGTTCATTTACTACTTTCGAATTCTAGTAACCACTAAGTTGTCATGTTGGGAAAGGGGGGGGGGTGGTGGTGAGTTCATAGAAATGGCCAAGATGGGTAATTGTCATATACGGTTTCCGATTTGTGCCCTCATCGTTATTATTTTTATATGTCGTTTCGATTAATTTATACTGCCCCAAGGCAGCATTCGTCATAATTACATATGAGAGCAAAGATTCGATGTTATTAACTAAACACTCAATTGTTATTATTAATGTGTGGAGTTAAGTGAAAAAGGGAAATGCCTTCTGCAATTTTTTTTTAAAATTGAACTCATGGATGCATCCACTGGGAAAGTGTGCATTCGGAGAGAAATTCCTCGAAGGTAAATAAATGTAAATTATTTCGCCACTATTCTGAATTTTTTTCATTTAAGATAATTTCAATCATTTTCTGCCTTTCTATGTGTTACTTTCTTTGTTTAGAAGGATAACAATTTTTCTCTTCTCTAACCCCCAAAAAAGTTGTGAACTTCATAAAAGAATCTCATTCCGAATGCTCTCTATAATTATCGTTGCTGTTTTTGTTTTTTTTTAATTGTTTGGATTGTATTTTATTTGTTCTATGTGTATTTTATATTTTTTTGCATATTTTTGTCATCGTTATCCAAGATATATTGTATCAATTTATAATTATAAAATGGACTAAGTTTGTTATCTACATAATTGCTTTAGATTTAATGAACATTTTCCATTTTTTAAATGTAAAAAAATTTTTTGGGATTTGGGCTTTATTCAGTGATTGGTCGAGAAGAGTGTTCTTATCCACTGATAAAGCACAAGCGATCTATTGGTTGCGAATTATAAGCATTTTCCAGTCATTTGAGTGATTTAATAGGTCAAATATTTCACTGATCGAGACTCTATTAGCAATAAGGTTTTGCTTTTTTTTGGAAAGAATTCATATTTATACGATATAATATCATGGATGATATATAGCAGTAGTGTGAATTAAGCTGCTTCAAGTGGTCGAATGCAATTACGATCTTAATAAGAGAGGTTTATTCGATGTTTGTACTAAACGACATTTGTACCCTTTATATGCGATCATATTTGTTCTCTATTTTAATTGATTATACCGAAATTAAATTTTCCCGCTTTATTGTGCTAATTGTTTTCTATGAAACTGTACTCAGCGACTAGTCTAATGACTTACCTATACATTGCACATTACATTACTTTTATGCCCTTTAATGATTGTTGTGGTGTCTTTTCTAGCGATTTCATGTCTGTATGTGTCTGTCTGTTTGTCTGATACGTTCACTTGGCAGCTCTTAAATATCGTGCCAACTGATATGGGACGTTTATTCTTTGATTTTCATTCAATGTCTTTTGCAGTATCAACAACCTCCCTAGCCAAAAAAAAAAACTGGAACTATGGATTGGCAGAGAATGCCTATAGGACTTTCATCGAGTTTTACTCGACCAGTGTCTGCAGAGCTTGGACGCAAATCTGATACGGTGTCTAAAGCAAGCACTGTTACCCTCTCCTCTCTATTCCACCTCCCTTATGCTGCAGAATATTGTTTTTCGTTGACTGCATAAGCAAAATCAAATATGGAGTCGAGGCCAATAATATAGTAGGGTTGTTTAGATGGGTCTATATTTGGAGAAGTGACTATTATGGTAGCAAGGTGCAATATGTTAGAGGTTTGCATAAGGGACGTTGTTGGTGTGCTCTTGAGGTGGGAACGATCTTTTCAAGGATTACTAATGTTGCTTTAATAGCCTCTGGCCAATTCCTATCCGTATCGTCGAGTGGATTGTGATGTTGCCTGTGCTTAACGAAGAGACAATTAATGGCTCAAGGACATCTGCTGCATTCGAAGGGATCAATGAAGTAACAAAAGGTGGGTCTATATCCTTTCATCTGAAATGTTTACCAGTCAACGATTATACTGAAATTGCAAAAGCATATTTCGATAGCGCACCTCTGCCCTCTCACCAATTTATTGCTTTATTTATTTTACGTTTCATTTAGTCGTATGCAATTCCATCCCACGAGTAAATATCCACTTTAGTAGAAAGTCTCAAAAAATGATTGAATCTTCGGAAACGACCTCATGTAGCGGTTTCACTCTTTATTGGAAACTAGGTTCTTTCACAACTTGCTCTTCAAGCTAACTTTGTATAGTGAATTATGAAGTGGACATTATGTGGAGTCACCATCAGTGGCGTTACATGCACTGATCCTTGGCTTTTGATCCATTGCGTTTCATTATCGGTGTGTGGGCATGTGCGAATCGAATTGATATAATTTTCATGATGGGATGATATGCTGAACACAGTCTATTTTGGATTTATTCGATGATCACTGTTGAATAGTGGCGAATAATCCTTAATTTATTGTTGCTTTATGCTCTAAATTATTTCATTCAGTGAGCAAGTTCTATAAGCGGGTAATTACCAAAGAAAAGCTGTATGATGAATTGTTGCATATTCCTTTAAATATAGTTTTGCTCTTAAGTTAAACTGTTCTGCTGACAATATCAGGAAAGGCGAACTGAAATCCGCTCTGAAAGGCTAATTTACATATATGGAGAAAACACTTTGGAAAACATTTGTTATCACTTATTACTGATTAATTTTTGTGATAAATAAATTCGAATTTCCATTCTGAGCCGTTGAGGTAGCTAAAATTTTTCTTAATGCAGTGTTTCTGTGATAATGTATTGCTGAGATGCATTTTATATTCAAATATTATTGGGGATTGCCTGGGGAGTGGTGCACGCTAAATGAGTTAGTTCCCTTCCTATCTTTTCGTTTTTATATCTTACCTCATAATTTCTACTTCTATGTTTTAATAGCCGCTCAACTTTATACAGTGAGAGTGATTAATGACAAGATGATAAGATGATTTTATCAATCCAGTTTCCAGTGATAATATGCAAATTTTAACGAACTTGATGACTTTTATTGCTTTTTTATGTTTTAAAGAATTGAAAAGGTAGTATTTAACAGAAGAAACGTTACGCTTTATCACCATAAGTTATTATTGGAATATTTCATTTCGTTAAGAATATTTTTGTGCACTCTCTTTTGTGATTATTTATTTTGAATGTTCCTGCGACTGTATACAGTGGTTTGGTTTAGACAAACATAAAGTAGTGGGATTGATAAGGATGTCAGTGCAGTTATGCAAATATCAAGGGGATTATGCAAATTTTTAAGCAAACATTCGGCGCAATGGATCGGACATCAGTGACGCGTCTATCAACGCAAACGATGGCAGTAAATCAAAACGAAAACAGTGAGTGATCACTCATTCGTAACTGCATTGCTTATTTATTTTTTTCTGAATAAGAGTTAACCTCATAAGGGCATTTATCTAATACCCATCTTTAGGGGTTTTGGGCTTCATCTATTTCTATTTCTACCTTCATTTCATTCCTCACTATTTCCATCTCATTCCCCGCACACAACAGGATTTTATTATCTTTTAGAATCGACCATATGTTTCTACGTTTCGAAGCATTAAGTCAATTGTTAGATTTTTGAATGTTGCCACTTCTCACCTTTGTCCCCTTTATCGCGCTGTTATGTGATCTTCAATCTATGCATCCGGCAAATCTGTTACCGACTGCTCATTCACCCTTTTTCATTAATTTCTAATGCAATTGGATTTCGTATTCTCTCGTTTATAACCTCTTCCTTGTCCATAGTCGTCCTTCTTCTGTATAGCATTCCTCAGATATGGGTTCCAGACACGAGCTGACGCATATCAAGTTTATTTTACGATGCTTGAAATCTGAGTCGCTAGATCACGTTTGTAGTGGAGGAAAAAAGGTTTGTACGAATGTATATCCTCTCACTTAGTTCCATAGCCAAAGAAAGGTTTGTACGAATGTATATCCTCTCATTTAGTCCCATATAATATATCGTCCCTTTTCTAGCTAACTATCGAAAACGCCTCCTGCTCCCCTTCACGAACGCCCAAAAAGTACTAGACCATTTCTTGCCCATCGATAACTAAACAGTTTGCTCATTAGCAAATGGCCAACTCGCAAACTCTGATTTACATAGGCTTACAGTTGATGATTTTCAATGATTCAGAAGCGCCAAAGTATATGCGATCCAAAATCTTACAGTTTCTGCAAAGAGACAGTTAACTATAGAATCGAATAGAAAGAATACTGATGATATACCCGATGTGTTTCTCAAAGTACCCCTCAAGAGAGCCATGCGCAAAAGATTTGCAGCTGTGAGCATCAGAATTTTGGAATATTGCCAAACTAAATGAAAACCTGAGGGATTGTTTCGTTGTTTTTGTTTGTGAACAGGTAGATGGCGACTTTCTTATATATTTAAAATATGGAGGGAAAGGAAGGAAATAAAATTGCAATTCCGTCGTATCCTTCTTTTAACGATTGTCGAGCATGCACTTTCAGTGTGGTGCGGATCGTGGCACGTCGCACACTGCCCTATCGTTCATCGTTGAGTGCATCCGAGAATGGAAACGATGCCCCCCAGCTTCCTCATATGGCATTCGCTAAGGAGACGCGTACGGCAAATTCGTTACCCTATTTGGAACCAGCCGAAATGCTTGAATGTGAGACCTCTCCCTTTAAATCATTCTATGATTATATCACTTGGTAACTATCCTTTTATTTAGCATAATGAAAATATTGGCCTAAACCTTCCATTCAGCTGTGCACGGTATTCTGCTCTTTATTTTCAGCAGATGTAATAACCGACTCTGCTGCAAGCACATCAATGGCAAGTACTGTAATGGATGACAAGGTTGTCGCAGTTGAGTCGAACAATGAAAGGCATGTGAGTCATTTCCGCTGAATTCACGCCAACAAATCAACCGATATATCGATTGTAATGCGCAATATTTGATAGATGAGCAGTTGATATTGTTTATCATTATTGGTTTATCGAAGTGATAGTTTTTGCCTACTTTGTTTTAGTGAGGTTCCATTTGAGTTGCCTTTAAAATGATTCCATTAGGTGTTCGATTATATGATGGCTGTTTTTATTGTAACATTAACACTCTAATGCATGAGAAAGCAGCTCAGCCTCTTCCATTGTTAAAATTGAAGTCACTGATGTTTGATGTCTAGTTCGTCTCATCTAATTGTTGTCAGTGAAAACTTCCCACAAACTTTTCACCTTTATTGTGCTATATGAAACGTTAAAAACAAAGAATTTCTGAAAAGAATGTAAGATGATATGTGTTATATTCGCAATTAAGCATGCAAAGAAAGCTTAGGTGAGATGAGCAGGTAAAACAGTTCGGCGGATTGTGGTTCCGGAACGTGCAGCTGTAAATACGCCGAAGTGATGGTACAATTTGAAGTGTTTGCATCTGTTTGTTTCTCCTTTACAACCTATTGAAAGAATCGTTTTGGGTAATGGTATTGCTGCCTGAACTTAACAACTATCAACTTTTACCAAAAATCTTTGAGACAGACAAATATCTTCGAGGTGCAAAAATCATTACGCGATGTATACACATCAAGCTAGTCAATTTTCTTGCTGCTATCTACTTTATTCTTATTACTGAGCAATTAAGTTCCCTATTTAGTTTCGTTTATTGATGAAAATTTTAGATTCTTGCCCACCAGTTGGGCGATTCGGTATGGCCATTATTGTCTCATGAAGCAGTCGACTTCAGTTATGCAGCGAACGTTATCGTAGGCATGTGCCAGGTTTGAAATTTGCTTACTTTCATTACTGTTTATGACAGTCATAACCAAAAGTAAAGTTTTTTTCCTCTTTGTGGCTCAATATTTTCAAATATTGGCTGGTTCGTGTTCGTACAATGTGATGTCATATTTTTCTTTTGACATATCTATGTTTTATGATAGCTACATTTCAATGTAGAGTCAGGTGGATATTAATTCGCTGTATTATGAGGCGTTTCGAACATAGCGCTCACCACCATGTGGGTAATACACTGAGAAAGTAACATCTTATGCTGAAGGTCCTAACTTGCACAATGTTTTCAGCGATTGCGAATAGAAAATCACCCAAACCATCCTCTTTACAAAAAGCTTCCAAATACCAACGCAGGAACTGTTTGTTGTCTCACCCACCTCTCACTATTCTTTGAGAGCGTAACAAGCTTAACGTTATATATGTACAGCATAATGCTTACGTAAGCGTTGCACTGCATTGACATAGTCAGTGCTGTATACACAATGTGGGCTGACATTTAAAATAAAGCTTATGAAAGCTTTTAAAGGCTCTGGGTGAATATTTGAGCTTTCAAATTTTCACACTAATATTTGATCATTAAAATTGCTGTACGATTTTTAATGCGCTCGAACTTTCGCACTTGCTTATTGTGGGGGAGGGTGGGGCGAAGTGGGTGGAGGAAAGATATGTTGGTGGTTATAATTGGTGTGTTTTGATACATCTGCAGATGAAAGTAATTCCAAGTTTTTT